>JAQLOM010000037.1:23163728-23175030 GCA_030068315.1 Chrysichthys thysi | reverse complement strand
GCCGAATCCGGGGCTCGAACCCAGGACCTTCTCGCTGTGAGGCGACAGTGCTAACCACTCAGCCACCGTGCCGCCCAATAATAATAATAGTGATTAAAATAATAACAGCAGTAATAGCAATAACAAACTATAATTGTTGTTGTTGTTCTTGCTGTTGCTGCTGCTGTATAAGCTTACTACTTACCATTAATAATAGCTTCAAAATTCCTAACCCCATTCAGCCTCGCCACTGTAACTTGCTTCACAAACCACTGGAGGTCCTCAGTGGTATATGAAAGTTCACAAGTTTAAATCCGGCTCATTTTCGTTCCTCTAGCTTAAAAAAAGGCTCTATGATGACGGAAAATGGAAAATATTTATGAATTAAATCCAGATGAATGCTCCAGATGTTTAGCCAACCTGCCTTTTAACATTAAACATGGTTGCCTTAAAGTCTGTTCTGACTATTGATGAATTAATATCTACCCTATCATGTTTGGAAGATGTTTTTTTTTGCCTGTTTAAACATTAAGCTGGATTTGCAGGAGTCTTTCCCTCCTGTGGTCTGTGGGTCTGAGTGGATCGATTGAATGGATTCACTCAGGGTTCGATTCATTTATTGGTAAAGAATAAAGAATCCAATCACTAAAGTGAGTCGAAATGACAAACATTAGTGAATAAATTGCTGTCATGTACAAATGCTTCAGTGTATGCTAACTTTGAGTGACCTGACTGACACTGGATTACATGTTAATGTTTCTGGAATTAGAAGCCTTGATTTCTTCGGTGATGCAACAAAATTGTATGACATCAGGGACTTTGCTCTTGTGTGTTTGGATTTGCTGTTGTGTTTTCTTGTTACTTTTTAACTGTTTGCTTTTTGTGCATTTGGTTTGAGATGCAGCACACTTCATTGTTCAGTGGGTTTTTTTTAAGCTGTATATTAAACGATATGATTGTACTCTAATGAAACACATCAGTGCTGGGGTTAAAGGTCGACTATGTCAGAATTTGAGGGTGTCTATTAGCAGAAATGGAGTACATGATTTACCTATGGAATTCATAAGTATGTTTTCATTCATGGATAATTTATCTGTAACTACAAATCGTTTTTAGTTGGGTTTTTTTTTGTGACCTTAGAATGAGCCCTTCTAAGAGCACAATGAGCAGACTACATAGGGAGTGGGTCCACCTCAACAGAGTTGCCATCTTGTGCCCCTACAGTAGCCCATAAAGGACAAACCTCTAAAGAGCTCCTTCCACGTTTCACGTTTTCACCATTGGCAGCGTGAATATGCGAGGAAGCACGGAACATACAATAAAGAAGAAGAACGGAAGACAAAAAAAAAGAAAAAGAAAGAAGAGGAATACGTTTTTTGCTGGTGCTGGATAACAAGTTTGAGAACCCAAATTCTGAACAGTGGAGGCTCATACTTATTTATCATGACAAAAAGCATGGGAACGTGAGTGCACGTACGTGGAAGTACACAATGGGCACCTGAGGCCCAATGTTCTCAATACAGGCTTGGAAATAGAGGGGTCAGGGAGAAGCATTCAGATGGTTGAATCCTACACAGTCTATCTTTAATGTACACAAAAGTACCCTTTTTATTAAAATAAATAAATGAATGAATGAATAAATAAATAAATAAACAAAGTTCAAATCTGCATTTTATGGGCTAATATCGCCATCTGCTGGTTAAAATCATCATGAACCTTGGAAGGCAGGGTGGACGTCTACATCATGAAATGTTTCTAAAAAAAACCCAAATAATAATAATAACAAAGATAAAAAAAGTTGTCTCCCTGTAATCAGAGGAGGATGGCCCACCTCACTCAGCCCCCAGCCTTCAGTGGCAGTGTGTGCAATAACACATGCAGAGTGATGATGGAGATTCACTGACCATTTCCTCCCCCAGCTACCCCTCCCAGCCCCTTGCCCACTTTTTAGCTGTTTTCAAAATTATGCAATGGGCGGAGTTAGGCTTCGAGCTAGGGGTCAAGTGACACTTTTAAGTGATTTGCACTTGGGCCGACGTAGTTATATAACACACAACCTCGTGGACTTTGTCTCATTTCAAACCCACTTGTTACTCCTCCTTCTCTACTCCATTTATAACCGAGCACAGAAAAAAAGATTTCTCCCTGACACACGCGAGCAACCTGTCTGAGAGGGACATGATGCAGGTTATCGGAAATATTCAGTAAGTAGGAAACACGTTCATTTCGAATAAGACGCAGAGCTGTTAAATTACATGTGCAGGTCTATACTGCGCTTTACGGTAAGCCCCCCTCCAAAAAAAGGGTGGGGAAGCAGCCGCAGGGTGTAGACGCTGGACATTTTCACACGCACATTTTGTTATTAATTGTTGTTCGTACAATCCTCTTCTCCCGTTTTGTAAGTTTGTTTAACAAATATAACCTTTTTATGTAGCCACAACGACACGGAGCTATAAACATGGTTGTACAAGTTGATCGAGCGCGCCTGGTGGTGCTTACCGTAAAACCCAGTATACACGCGGACTTCTGCTTATAGTATAATAATGACCCAGGATCATTTCCTTCCCTTAATGGAGTTTAATGTTTATAGGTATTATTCCTGTTCTTCTGCAGATTTTCAATTCATAGGACATTTCCAATCTTCCTTAATGTTATAGTATCATAGGATTTGGGGCTTGCTTCATAAATTAGTACATGCAGTACCAACAAGTAGCTTTTTTTTAAGGCTAGCATAGGTAGCTTTGTTTATCTTCTGATAAATGGTTTTTGTGCTATAGTGACAGTATTTCCTGAAATAATTAACTACCTAGATGTTTTTTGCAAATTTTTTTTTTTTAAAGTTCATTTTCCCACTTAAAAGTCCACAAGTAACCAAAAGAGAAATGGAAATAATGGGATGGGCCTTTTTACTGTTATCATTATTATCATCAATAAAACTATGGAGTCTTAAGCACCCCCCCCCCCCCGTGCTCACAGATAATACTACTGCTCACAGATAATACTACAGCTCGCATCAGTACACCACCACAACTTAACAAGATATTTAAGAAATTGCTGTTTCCTCCTCTCGTATCCTCCTTTGCCTTTTAGATACTTGAACTGTTTCGTTATCTCCTCGTAATGATGCCGTGGTGTTTTGCAGGCAGGCTATCTCCAGCCTTGACCATCAGAAACGCTACATCCTGGCCGCCTCTTCTGCTGGGATCGGAGGTCTTTTATTCTACCTAGCATGCAGGAAAAAGTCCAAGAAGATCCCAGTTGGAGACGGATGGTGGAGGGTAGGAGAGAAGCCCCTGACAGAGGACACGACTATACGGCCATTTGTTGTGGAGACCTCCAAAGAAATGATGGAGGTAGAAGAAAATATGGGTTAATACTAAATCTGATTATCATGAACACTGATAGATTTCTGTGTCCCAAAAGTCTGGATCTGTAGGCATTTATCCTTATGTGAAATTTAAGAGGAAATGGTCTCCACATGTAGTCAGCGTATACCCAAGGTTGTATACCCATTTGAGCATGTGTTGTAGTATCTGATTTAAATAAATAAGTACTTGTGGATCCAGACTTTTGGGACACCCTGTACATTCAGTTTCAGATCAATCACTGTAATTTTTCTTCTTGATTTCAGGATCTTTACCAACGCATTGACCAGACACGAAACACAGACAGTCTGCAAGACTGCAAATTTCACTATGGCTTTAACTCTGCCCATCTCCAAAGAGTCACTTCATACTGGAGGCATGAATTTAACTGGGAGAAGCAGGTTAAAGTGCTCAACAAGTACCCACACTTCAAAACTAACATTGAGGGTGAGCACACATGTACAAGGTCACTGTCTTGAGTTCTGCCAAGGATACAAATTATCAACTCACAGCAAAGTTCATGAAAGTACTGCATTGTTGGTTGTGGGTTTTTTTTTTTTATTTTGGTTTTTTTTTTTTTTTTAAGTGATGCATTCTTGTGTTATGAGTCACAATTGGGTGTTTATTTTAGATATCTAACCTTTTTTTGGTGAAAGATTCTTGACTGTGGACTCCACAATTATCGCTTTAGGTATAGATGTGCATTTCATTCACGTGAAGCCTGTCCAACGTGCTGGGCAGAAGGTTCTTCCTCTCATGATGGTGCACGGCTGGCCTGGTTCCTTCTTTGAGTTCTACAGGATCTTGCCCATGCTCACTGAGACTAAAGGAGATGTTGTCTTTGAGGTCATCTGCCCCTCCATCCCTGGTTATGGGTACTCTGAAGCCCCACATGTACAGGGTAAGACTAGAAAGCTTTTACACAAGTAATTGTAACAAGTACCAAATGAAAAATGATTCTTTTTAGGATTCTAACTTTGGGGAACCCTTATAGGTTCTGTGTAGTGAAAGTGTTTGCTTATCAGGAAGGGATCCTAATTAGGTCATCAGTATCTCTTTTTGGAAAGTATGAAACCTTTCATTTTAAAAGAACCTATTGAGAAACCGGTATGAAACATGCAGTTATTTGCATGAATTGTACTTGTAAAAATAAGGCAATATTTTTTCCATATGATCCATAAGTCAATAATCAATTTCTTGATTTGACAAGCAAGGAATTAAGCATAGGACACAGGAGCAGCCATATATTTCTTTGTAAAAGAAAGTCCAGAATCTATGAATGTACAAATTGGGACCTGTAGGCATGTCAGGATGCAGCGTGCATCGATAAATCGCGATACAAATTTCAATGGAAACAAAAAAGAACTCTTCGTTAAAGATCTCTTAGTTTTTCCTAGTTGTAATTGGGTTATTTAGACAACTGAACAAGGCGCAATAAAGAAAACTAGCGAGAACTGGAAAAGAGAAATGGGGAAAGACCCTTTTTTTTTTTTTTTTTTTTTGTACAATTACAAGGAGATTCAGCAGGAAATCAGAGCCGTCTTTTTTACACACTGCTGAAACTGAAAGAAAAAAGAAGTAAACGATGGTTGGTGTTTTATGTCCAAGCTTTTTTAATTTTTAAGGAAAATCTTTTTTTTTTTTTTTTTTTTTTTCCATTTTTAAGAAAGGACATATTTTGGTTAATAGGCTATTATATTTTACACCAACCTTTTACAAATGTTTGGAAATAATTGTTGTTGGCTATTAAGAAAATATAATGTAAAAACAAAAGTATATATTTTTTTAATTTGCGTGTTGCTTTTTTTGTGGTAATAAAAGCTTCTTTGAATTTTCTTATATTATGAGAAACTTGAATTGCGAAACCAAAATCATGAATCGTTACATGTCTAGTTGCCTGCGTCCTCACCATTTTCCACTCCACAGGATTTAATTCCATGGATGCTGCTCGCGTTTTCCACAAGCTGATGGAGAGATTGGAGTTCAGTGAGTATTACCTTCAAGGAGGAGACTGGGGAGCACTAATCACCATCAACATGGCCCAGATGAAACCCGAGTAAGATATGATGCACTGTATTGAAGTATACACACACACACCTTATTTCATGTCTTAGTGTGCATGCTGGAATTTCTTTTCCTGATTCACCTTCCAAAAGATTTAAGCCACTATTAAATCCTGATTGGTTCTTTTTCATAAATCACCTTGAGACATGGTTAATTTATAATACTATAGAAATAAAAATTTTATTCAATTTTCCTCTAAAACAACTGCTTTTCATGCTTTTACTATAATTTTTTTCATATGCTCTTTTTGTGCCTCATCTCTTTGACTTAAGGTGTGTTAAGGGCTTGCATCTTAACATGATCAATGCCCGAGCAGGGAGCACTAGGACCATCCTGTCTCTCCTGATCGGCCGTTACGTGCCCTTCCTGGTGGGCTTCACCAGAGAAGATGTGCGCCGCCTCTTTCCTTACATGCAAAAGAACGTGTATGAAATACTGCAAGAATCGGGTTACATGCACATCCAAGCTACCAAACCTGATACTGCAGGTATCCTACTGAGACTTTTATTACTGTTAGTGGAACGTTTAGGGTTTGCAGATCTATCACAAAGCTTGCATGCGTGTCAGTAAAAATATGCAACGTAGGAATGTTAAAAAGGCTAAAGCTGAGGATGTGGAAAGTTAGAGCTGGTTAATGTTCCTCTCGATGCTTTCGAATGCTAATATGGTGGAGTTTGTCTCCTGTGACAGGCCGTGGGTTGAATGATTCTCCCGTTGGTTTGGCTGCCTACATCTTGGAGAAGTTCAGCACCTGGACCGATTTTATCAACAGGGATCTGGAGGATGGGGGCTTAGAAAGGTAAAGAATAATGGTTGGGGGGGATTCAGTTACCCAATGACCACACTGAGAAGGGCTTCAAAATTGGGAACAATTTGATTCACCTGTTGATTCACAATGTTTTTTCCAAGATTTAAAATTTTTGGACGTGTGTGTGCGCGCGTGTGCACGCGCATTGGCTTTCACTGGTCCGAATTTTACACAAGCAGTGCTGTCATCCAAGACAGTTTCACATGGTACACACACCTACCACTAGAGGCCACTTAAAACATTGAGATGAGCTATTTGGCAACACAGTTGGCTGGACAGCTTCATCTCTCCATGAACTTTAGTCATCTCTAGAGGTCTACAAAGGTAAGCGAGGAGAAATCAGGTTTGAGAAGTAGAGGCATATTTCCATATCGGCACTTCGCTTTTATTTTGAAAATGACCTGCACTACACAGGATGTTCGAGGCAGTTACATTATACCCTGAGTAGAATGTGAGTAGTGTTGAGGGAAAGTTTTTAGAATTTGAACTGGGGGGGTGGCGTTAAACAAAAGGACACAGTAAGCATAAACACTAATGGAGCACTGAACAAAATTGTAAAGTTTTATGTAAGGAAATGGCTAAACCTTTTCCCCCTCACATAGGAAGTTCAGTCTGGATGATCTTCTCACCAACATTATGATCTACTGGACCACAGGCTGCATCATCCCATCGATGCGCTTCTACAAAGAGAATATTGGCAAAAACTTTCTTGAAAGAGTGGACAATGCGTAAGCTGAAAACCTTCCCCACACACACACAGGCAAAATACTATTCAGTCAGTATAAATTAGGGTAAATTAATGAACGGAATGTGTATGCTTGTTGATCTACTCAACGAATCTTCAAAAAAAGCAAAAAAAAAAAACCCAAACAAACCCTACCTGACGTCTGCATTTTTGTCCCCAGAGCAAAAGTTTACGTCCCAACCGGACTGGCAGCGTTTCCCCATGAGCTGCTCCATTGTCCCTGGGCCTGGGCTAGCTCAAGGTTCAGAGATATTCGCTCTTACACCTACATGCCCAGAGGGGGGCACTTCGCAGCCTTCGAGGAACCAGAACTGCTCGCTCAAGACTTGTGGCAGTTTGTCAAGAAAGTAGAGAGCAAGAAGTAATTTGAGTTGTACTGCCTTATCGAATGTACCTTGAAATGCTAAGAATAGGGGAGAAAATATGAATAAAAAAAGTCACCAAGACTGCCTTGATACACAGTATCTAATATCACTTTACCTGACAATCATCCATCACTGACCTATGTCACAAAACTTGCTTACTTACACTTGTGCTTTATTTGTTCATCGACGTGGAGAAGAATTACATTCATATTTGCAAACTGAACAACAGAAAATGATATTCAGACCATGTGTAGTTTGTCATGAAAGCTTTTAATAGAATAGCTGTAAATTGTTTAAATGTGGTTTAAAAAAAAGTAAAACTGCAGGTTTTTAAACAAGTTAGACTTGCTCTGATGTTGATCGCACAGTTTGTTCGCACAGTGATCAGATAAGTTAAATGTATTTTCTGTCATAATAAAGTATAATCTCCATAATAAAAAGCGTTACTGAGAACTGAAAGGGAAGTACTTCAATGACATTGACGGTTTAAAAATGTGAATTAATAACATTTCTTTAAAAATCGATTCCTGAATGAAACATAAAACTGACTCCACTCAGGTTTTTCACCCGGTGTAATCGATCACTCCCTGAAATTTCAGCACCATGCTTGCACTGGCTTTTAAGACCATGTCATTTACAGAAGCCCTTAATAGTCACAGGGGTTTGAAACCATATATAATCATCCCAGTCCTTAGTGTCCGCCTTTCTTTGGCCAGTTTCCGAAGCAGCGCTGGCTAACGATATCACCCGTCTCTTTACCCTGGTGGGAACTCTGAAGTTGACTTTTGGCTTGAACCACTCCACGCCGCAGTCCCGATGTGCCAGCACCATGACCGTGGTGCCCATGAGACGCACCGGTTTAACGTCGGAAAGCAAATCCGCCACAAAGAGGGTGCGGAAAAGCCGCCTCAAACACAGGGAAGTTCTCAAACTCTGATCACTGCCCCCCTGCGCCAAAGCCTCCATGTTGATCTCGTACAACTCTGCAGGAAGAATCCCGGAGCTTCCCAGCATGAAGAGAACGCGTGGGACGTAACTGAGGGAGAAGAGCACCTCCAGGTGGTCCAGTACCTCGTCCAGGTCTCGCAGTGTCCGCTGGCACCGCTGCCGGGTTGAGTCTCCTGATGGCTTGATGGGTTTCCTAACTGCTCCTTCCTCCATCTTTGAACAGAAAATAGTCATCACGCGCTTTATACACAGACCAGCGAGCATGACGAGTGTACTGTATATAAATATGCAACATATCACAACTTTTGAAGGCAGACAAGCCAATTTTGACCAGTATATCACCTGACTAGCGAAAACTCCAGCACAAAATATTACAGTACTACGAGGGAGAATCAAAAAGTAAAGGCAATTTAAAAAATTACGTGATAACCCAGAGAGCAAAAGACAAAGCATGGAGCGGACACATCAGTTTTCTCCATTGAAGAAAAAATTTAAGTCAGCCCTCCTCCAGGAAAATTATGTTAACGTTCTTTGGGCACATGCCAGGCCTATTCTGGGAAAACAGCGAACAGTGCAGATTACTGTGCATTGCTGCAAAATGAATTTAAACCTGCAACTCGCAGCAAAAGAAGAGGAACGCTGTCCAAACAAGTCTTGCTGCACCATAACAATGCACGTCCACCTACAGCAACAGAGACAGTAGACACAGCACAATGGCTCGGGTTCTAACGTCTCCCGCGTCCTCTTTACAGCCCGGATCTGGTGCCGAGCCGTTATCACGTCTTCGATCCACTGAAGGAGGTGCTGCGCGGATGATGAAGTAAAGGAAGCGGGGCTCACTTGGCTTCGGGAGCAGCTGAAAAACTTCTTCTCTGAGGCAACCCAGAAGCTAGATGAACGATACGACAAATGCGTCGTCCTGCATGGGGACTGTGTGGAAAAGTCATGTGTATAATCTCTCACAGTTACCTCTGTTAAAGCAGTGCCATGTATTTTGCCTTTACCTTTTGATTCTCCCTTGTATTACTACTTATAACAGTATGGCATAGTTACGGTCACATTCTGCCATTACGGTGACCGAACGAATGGTGAATGAATGAAAAACAGCACAAAAGGCTGGATAATGACTTTCAATGATTTGTTTTAAATGATCAGACAACCATGAACCTGATTGTTACGTCATTTACATATGGGAAAAAGTTAGTGAGGGCCACATCGCCATCTGTCCTGTTAAAAAAAAAAAAAAAAAACAAAAAAAAAAAAAAGCTTTTTAACGCAGTAAATCCTCTCGAAAGGATTTGATACTATACATTTTTGTAGTGAACATCATGCTTTTGTAAAGATGTCCACATAATAAACCTGTGTCACTGCACTGTTTTACTTATTCTGTGCGTCTCAGCCTGAGTGTTTCTGACGTGCTCCCTTTCTCTCTCACCTCTGTCGTTGCGAGCTGCTGCTTTTGGAAGAAGACCATCTGGTCATAGGTCATGGGCAGCTGTTGTCTCTGGTACAGGATGCACTTGAGGAGCTCACAGACGAACCTGCAACAGCCATCTTGCGTCACGCTCCCATGAAACACCACGTCCACGCGGCCCTCCTCTTGGGCTTTCCTCGCAATCTCCTCATCGTCCTCGTCGCCGTCGCTGTGGCACACAGGCCGCTCCGCAGACACTTGGCTACAGTCAGACTCCTGCTCTCCAGTCATGTTTCCCCGTAGGAAACCTTTGTGTCACAATTGTATTACAATTAGTTAAAGATACACACAGTGTTTCCACTGTTGCTTAAAATCCCTATTGCTTTTTGAACATGGGAAGCAAGGAACAGATGCCTCCTTATCCTGATTGGTTGGTAGTTAACAAAAGTATGATTGATTGATTGATTGATTGATGATAAATCATCTTTCATTTCCCCAGAGGCTCTTGGTCTGTCAGGGATTTTATTAAAGCCGCGAAAAGATAAGAAGAGTGGATTCAAGTCGTAAAGCATGCTCAAGAGAAGAGGAAAGCACACGAAGTAGGCTGTGGGCCAATAGGGAACTGGAGGATGTACTCCTGTGACAACGTTATCATGAGGCAGACAGGAAAATCTACTTTTGATTAGTCATGGTAGGGACGCTCACACTGCAGAGCCCAGGTGCGGTACGGTTGTTAAATCAAAGTTATTTGTATATAGCTGTCGGTACAAAACATTCAGCGAAACGGTAAAAACGTTCATTTAACAACATTTACTGAACGTTAGCACTTCAGCTGGTCTGTGTGTGCGTGTGTGTGTGTGTGTGAGAGAGAAAGAGGGAGCACTGATTGAGGGTTAATAACAGGAAGGCTGTAAAGAACTTGAATCGAGTTGGCCAACAGCCATGGTATGAAGGAAGTGAAAAAAATATTAAATGTTTTCCAGCATCGTACAGTTGGCACGCCATATGACGAGAACATGGGGAAAAAGTATCGTCCAACAGGTTTTTATACACGAACAGGTTGCGTGCACAAAATAAACATGCTTCGTTCTTTCGAAGACCAGCCAGCTCACCCTTCCCAGAGTCCAATGTGATGTTTTGGTTTTGGAAGCAGGTGATCACTACCTTTTAGCTCTCTGTACAGCAAAACATCTGCAAATTCACCATGAGCAACCCATTCGAACCCCAGGTCGAATCTTTTCCTTATTCACGTGTTATTAGGGCTGCGAAATATATCGATAAATTATCTTTAGCACGCTGTGACCATTCATATCATCAGCCGGATGAATATTGTATCGTATCGTGATTTAGCCGAAATATCAGATTTCATCCAGAAATGAGCAGGTAGCTGCAGTGTTTTTACCCCCTGAATACATCGATGAAGAGTCCGTGTGAGGTAGCATGATGTGTAGACTTCATTAATTAGCTTAATAGCCATTAGGTCTGTTATATGACAATCTTACTGTGTGCACAAGAGCTCGTGGGGGCCCCCGTCTCCAGTCTGCGTGTGCTGCATGTTCTGTTGGCTCTGAACATTATTTATTTTCATAGCATAATATTTTATTTATATATATA
>JAQLOM010000037.1:23145822-23158269 GCA_030068315.1 Chrysichthys thysi | reverse complement strand
AAGTTATTTCTGTGACCATTGTGAGTTTTTCTTTCATTGACTGAAGGGTACCAACAATTTTGTCCACGTGTGTATAAGTTCCAGTGGAAAATGTTATATTTACTGATTTTACTTTATGCAGTAAGCACGTGTGTTTGCTAAACCCCCTCTGCACGCATATGTACTCTGAGTAGATAAGAAAGCATGCCTGGAGGAGAGACCGCGCATGTAAGAGTGAAAAGTGAAAGAGTAATAAAGTCTCTTTTCCGATGTTTTATGGGTTTTTCCACCACAAAGTCTAACAGTGTCTTCTTCTTTCAGCTGCTGCCGTTCAGGGTCTCCACAGCAGATTGTCCATCGTCTGCATGTTCTACTTGGCACAGGTTTTCTGCTGGACACTAATACCACACTAACTTGCGTACGCCAAGAGCTGGGTAAGCATTTGCACTCACATTCACACCTATGGGCAATTAGAGTAGCCAGTTAACCTATCCTGGACTGTGGGAGGAAACCCACGCAGATACAGAGAGAACATGCAAACTCCACAGAGAAAGGCGCCCAGCTCACCTGGGATCAAACCCAGGATCAAACCCATGACTTTCTTGCTGTGAGGTGGCAATACTAACCAGGGCACCATTGTGTTGCCCCCCAACAGAGTGCAATAACATTATTTCAGCAGAACATTGTGTGATTTCCTTCACAGTGTGGGACTGGGAGATCAACACTGTGCAACATTCCTTTAAGATCAGACAAACACTGTAATGTTCATTCGGTGCTGTTTACAGACCTGCGGCGCCTGCAGGAAATAATGTCTGAGCGCTTGTACTGCTTTCTTCAGCTTCTCCTCGTTCAGCACCTTCATGGCTCTGCAGAGTCCGGTCACAAACAAAATGAACTCAGATCCTATGGCAGAGCAGTTAGAAGGAAGTTTCTCGAAAAACATTTTTCAAAAATGATGGTGTCTATTTCCTTTTGAGATGTCTGTGTACTGGACTCCTCATATATTTCCCTCTTTGAAATGTGCCATGAGCAAGAAATCCAAGCACGGATGAAACTCGGACATGCACAGGAAAGGCAAAGGATTGTTCTTTTGGCCAAATTACTGAATATTACATTTCTTGTCGAAATGCTCGTACAAATGCTTTCGGAATAAATCTGTCTGATAAATCAGGCCCAATGTCTTGAAGTGAAGATTAAAAATCTAATTAGAAATTAGCTAGTTGGTTAATTGTTTGCTTGTTGGTCTGACTGGGATTACCCTGCAAGATCACAGGCCGTGTGAGTGGGAACAAAGACGTCCATGTCGCTCATCTTACCCCTACCCTACAAACAGGGCTGGCAAATTTCACCCATTCCAATATCACACCTGCCAGAGCAGGACGGAGGGGGTTCAGTTACTCTCTAAATTTGGGGTGATTTTAAAATAATTCCATAACCGTCTTGGTTTGTCGTCTTTGATTTACTAGTTATCTTCATAATTAATGAACATTATACAGTAGGATAAACTTTTAGTGTATTGTTTCTCTGGCACTTTATAACAGAAATAAAACTGTAAAAACAGCCTAGTGTTTCTTCACTTGAAACACACATAAAAAGGTCAAAGGTTCACATAACTTGATACTCGCAGATATGTAACATTGGATCATTTTCCTTTAAAAAAAAAAAAAAGGCCAGTATTTTTGCCTTATTTGTTTGTTGGATTCTCTTTGTCTATATCTATATAAATAAAAATTCTTTAAAACACTTTTAGGAAGTGTTCTGCCACTTTATAGATAATAATAATAATAATAATAATAATAATAATAATAATAATAATTATTATTATTAATAATAATGATAATATTGCATCTAATACTGTACACAAAAACATGTTCAATCACTGCTAAATCCCACAGCGTCCTCTGCTGGTCTTGAACTGAACTAAACGTTATGAATTCAATTAGGTTTTTCTTCCTTTTATCAGTATATTTTGTACCTACGTATTCAACCTGGTTGTACATATTAAAGCTGGGGGGGGGCAAAAGGGAAAATTAGAGCCGCTGCACAAGCCCTGGGCTAGCTGATACAACAATTCGAAACAACTGGTGTACTAAACAACCAGCTCTCAAACAACGCAGCAAGAAAACACCAGCAACTGAGGACAGAAACACTGAGAGCTGTGGAGAAAAACTCAAAAACTACAGTAAGTGACGTAACCAACAACCCCCACAGGGCAGGGGTGAATCACAATCCACCATTCAAAGAAGACTTCACACAGAAATACAAAGGCCATAGCACAAGATGCCAACCATTCGTCCACAGTAAGCGTCTGAATGAATTCACAAAGAAACACAGAGACGAGCCACAAAAGTTGGAACCAAGATTAACCTCCATCCAAGTGATGGAAAGGCCAAAGTGTGGGGAAAGAAAGGATCTGCTCATGATCCAAAACATACGAACTCACCAGTGAAGCACAGTGGAAGCAGCGTCATGATGGACACAGCAGAAGAAATACAGAAGCCTAAAGCAGCATTCTGTCTGTGCTAATTTACAGAAAAATGTATCCAGTCTAACTGGGAGGAACACCATCCGACAGCTGGACTACGACCCAAAACCCAGTGCCAACACAACGGCTTGATGCAAGCAAAGGAAATGCAACCAGATAACAGAGGTATTAACTTGAATTTACTTTAAAAATACCTATTTGTTCCTATACTTTTGCTCACCTAAAAAAATGGATGGCCTGCCACCGCATGTGAGCTCACTCAAACAATTAAGAAGCTGAGAAAAAGGCCAGCCCAAATTGAGCCCAAGTTCAAATTTTAATTTGAAACGGTTGGTTTCTGTGGTTTTTACTGGTTGAAGGTGGGGAATTACAGGTTGCAACATCTCCCCTGTGACTAGATGGGTTTTTTCTGTAAGAAAAATTCTTAAAAATCCATGTTACAATGCTGCTACAAGTCATAACTGCACTTGTGTAACAGGTCAAGGTCTTTTATTTATTTTTTGCAAGAACCCCTCCCCCCCAAATCCAGGATTGTGGCTTATGACTTGGCCTTAAAAACACTTTCATGTGAACCTTCACCCCAAAAAAAAAAAAAAACAAAAAAAAAAACCACATCCCAAAACAATTAATCCTTTATTACTCAGCCATCTTTTTTATTTAAAAGAATTAAGCAGTTATTGAAGATTAACGATGACACCTTACTACAATAACAACTCTATAGATGATCGTATGACTGTGGATTAAACATGAGCAGCAGATTGCAGACGTAATACAGTGAGAAGACTCTGCAATATTATGTCTGTATTCCATACACATTTCTATTATGCTCCAAGTTTTTTGCATCCTGGGGTTGAAGGTATTTTTTTGCTGAATTGATCCAAACAGAACAGATTAATAAAAAGGCATGCATAGATGCTAATTTAGTTTTTAGTGCAGAGTTAAAAAGGTACATTGAGAAAGATCTTCGAGAATCTCTTTTAAAATAACCACACAAGTTAGATTTAGGATTGTTTAATTTCCATTAAAACTTGGACAGATTCCAACAAAACAGCTCAGTATTAAGATTGAAGCACACTGAAGCTCAATCATTTGACCAAGACACACAAGAAGGCGAGGGGGTCATAGACAAACTGGGTGTGAGGTCAGATGAACTAAACAGGCCTTAGAGACTGATATGAACACAGATTCTATTATAAAACAACGAACAAAACACACTTTAATTAGGAAGGGGGAAAAAGTCAGTAAAAACAAAAGCTCCTATCAGCTCACTGCCTTTGTAAGAGAATTAAAACTGTCGTCAGTCGGAGGTCTCGGACATCCTCTCTGCTCAAGGCACGACCTTGTCTCCAACCTTCACCCACATTCACACTTTGAAGAAAAACCAACACACTTCAGAGGCAAAAAAAAGGAAAAAAAAAAGAAAGACATTGAAACTACCCTTTTCTTGTTCAAACTGTCAGCAGTTTATGAACCAGTTCAAGTTCAGTTAAAAAAAAAAAAAAAAACCAAATCAAATTCACTCCCCTCCATCTCACCCCCTCGTGCCTCCTCCACAGCACTTTCCCCCCTCCCTTTAGTAGCAACTTTAATCCTCCCTGAATAGCAAAACTGCTTAGTCTTGATAGTACTATTTTAAAAATCTGTTTCACCATCTAAATAAAACAAGAGGAAGGGTTGATTTGTAAAACAGACACAGCGCTACAGAAATTCTCCTTTAGCTCCTAAGGTCAGTTTGTGTCCTGCTCTCCTGTCTAACTCCAAACGTGGCGTCTGCAGTGGGTCACCGCCTGGAACACAACAAGCGGAATATAGTAAACAAGTTCATTTTCTGATCGTCCACTTTAGAGGTTTACGCTCACCGACTTTAAAAGGAACCCCTGGGTATTTATACAGGTTGTTGGCACAAGATGGGCAGGTTTGACTAATACAGAAACTGCTGATCTCCTGGGACTTTTCTGCACAATCCAGAGTTTACACAGAATGAAAGAGAAAGAAAAAGCTCACAGGAAACACCTTGATAAAGCTCAGAGGAAGATGGCCAGACTGGTTCGATAAAGTAACTCACTCTTTATAATAGTGCTGAGCAGTAAAGCATCTCAGTGCGAGTATTAACTAAAGCTCTTGACCAAGATCTGTATGATTTTATTATACAATTACCCCCTTGGAGGATTGCATGAATGTTTACCAGGTGTTCCTATTAAAATGGATGGTTCATGTAGATATTTATTACACTTCAAAAGTACAAGCTGAATTTTATGCCGAACAGCAGACATTGAAGACAGCCTTGCATCAAACGGTACAGCAGAACGCGTGTAGGACACTTACATTACAGCGGGTGGCAGTGTCCATGTTCTTACACCAGTAGGCCGGGCCCCAGCTGCACTGCTCAACACCCAGCAGCATCCGTAGTGCCCCAGGGCACGCGCCCAGCTTCTGCATCAACACATCACACCACACAGAGCACTCAGAGCATGCCAAGAGCTCCAAATCCTTCTACTGGTATAATTATCAAGGCAGTAATCTACCTTTAATATCCAAGACATGAAATAAAGAGAGTCCTTCTGGGCATCACTTAACACTAAAGGTGCCACAACTTTACAACCTGTGCAGAAGTTACAAGAGACGGGGGATCTTACCACACAGACAAAATCAGGATCGAGGGCCTGGAGCAGCAGCTGGACAAGCAAAGGCTCGTACTGGTCAACGAGCTGCTCACACTGCGCACAAGAGGACAGAGTGGCGGTCATTTAATTTTCATACTAGTTAAAGGCATGATTTTTTTTTTTTAAATGCATGTTGTACAACATTAAACCCCTGGTGACCAGGCCCTGATGACCAGCCAGCCATGTGCCACACCGCACCTGAGTTTTATACTCGTCAGGCAGGAAGTTGCAGACTTTTTTCACAGCCTCCTCGATTTCGGCCTCCGTGGCGTTCTGCTCCAGGATTCCATCTATGTAGCGCACGGCCATCTTGCACACGTCGCAGAACCCACCAGCCTCAAACTCAGCATGTTCCATCATAGCTAAAAGGGACAAATGCATACAAAAAAGGACAAACAGGAAGCTCAGCTAAACATAGAAGTGTAAAATGTAGAAAGCCTAGCATGATCACCAGGAAGGGAACCACATCGCATGTTCAGATGGAAACTCACGGATGAAGGCGTGACTCGCATCACGGCACAGCCCCAGAATGCTGCAGACAGTCTTGGGATCAGCCTCCTGGATCAGCAGCTCAATGATTGCCTGGCCATAGGTATCGATCAGATCCTTGCACTGAGCAGAAAGGGTGTCAGGCAGGAGGCTGCACACTTTCTCCACAGCTTGCATCACTTCTTCCTAAAAGAACACAAAGCCCAGAACAGGAGTTAAAACAGGAAATTACCATTTCGTGGAAAGCAAATTAACCCTGAAAAGCAATGAAAGGCTACGCTAAACCAAATATAGCCATTTCTACATAAAACTACAGAGTTGGCGAAGCCTGCAGTCACATAACAGAATCTCATACCTCAGTGGTTTTGTCCTGGATTATACTTTCAAGCTCCTTCATCACAAACTCACAGACAGCACACTGTGGAGACTGACGGGTACGTACCATCTTCTGCACAGCCACATCACACACCAATCAAACAATTTGATACACAAATTTAACTTGGAATAACTTGAGCTACAGCAAACTTGCATGGTGATTTCGGTCCATTTTGCATGGTTTAAAAGATCAAAAATATTTTGCAATATCCACCAGAAAGAAAATTTATACATGTTCATGCCCTCTGTGGCATAGCTGATGTCTAACGGGAGACACACTGGCTACATTACCTTGGCAGGCTTCATGGAGGACGCCTTGACCAGTTTCATGGCAGGGATGGTTTTTTTTGCAGCAGTGGATTTAGCAGGGACCAGATTCAGCATGGGCACAGATTCAGGGGTGGAGTCACAGAAACCAGCACGGCAGCAGATGTCTTTGGGTTGCTGCAAGAGAAGCAGAGAGAGGATGTATCAGTATTAGGTCCAGGAGATGTACGCCACCCCAACTCAAGCACATTACAATGAACAAGTGACCACACACACACACACACACACACACACACACACACACCCCTTCTGATCAAAAATCAAGACAATGAAATAAAAACCTGCTACTTCACCGTACTAAATCCAAACACAGTATATTAGGAAACTGGCTCTAAACTAGATTATCACTTTTGTCTAAATAGCCCCCAAGAATTACCAAGTTCATATCTAACCAACTTCAATGAGAGCAAAAATAAAGGGAACACCTTAACGCGGCACAACCGAGCGCCATTCTTCCACCACAAGCAAAACGTCCTGTAGGGCCATGTGACCGATCTAATCCAGAGAACAGTATATTAACACGTGGCAAAGGATTTACTGCACGTCAGCTCAAGGTTTCAGCCTGAAGTCCGACTGCACCACTCCGATTCAAAATTTAAGCTTCATAAATAGTCTCGCGGCTCAGAAATGAAACTTATTGGTTTAATATTATATGACGGTCAATACAGAAACCTTTATGAAGCCAGGGAGCAAAAAGGGGGAAGGAAACGAAAAAAATGCCCAGAAGGAAGAGCGTCTCACAGCGGCTGGGACACAACACACTTGCAGGGACACTTGTCGCGTAAACGGTGTTCAAGTTGTCAAGAAATAATTACTATCTAACCAGGCACAACCATTTTATGTTTTCTTTCTAATCATACATTACTGATTTTCAGAGCAGAATACTGCCACCTCAAATGGTTAAAAGATACTCAAATGCCTCATGCATACCCCAAGCAACACCTCAACGATCAGTAGCTTTACCTTGATAAGTCCGGTTCTAAAAAGCTTTAAATAAAGCAGCTGGACGTTTGCTTTTAATGCAGTTGGACGTTCAACCAAGTTAGATCATGCAACATGATATATAGCCTCCAGTTTAACTAGGCATGCAAAACACTTAAAAGCCCGTTTGATAAATGTGCACTGAGAGGGACAATGTATTTTTGGGGTGAGGAAAAAAAAGGAAGCCCAACTCCAGTCTCAGAGCCACAGTTAAGTTCTTTAAATATCAGCATTCATGCATGGGTGAAAAATTGTTATTTAAAACAAACAAAACAAAAAACACAAGTGGCATACTGTGGTCACCATCTTAAAAAAAAAAAAAAACCTCGAGTTGAGCTACTTGTAGTTTACAAGGGGTCAAATATTAAGAGTAATGGAGGCAGCCAACACACACAAAAAAAAAAAAAGTTAAATGAAATGTTAAGTGATGAATGCAACAGTCAGGTGGAACCTTTTTTTTTTTTTTTTTTTTTTTTTTTTTTTAAAAACCACCAGAACTAGTTAGTTCATATCGCAAGTACAAACAGCACAGGTTAACAATAGCCAGCCACAGGCATGTGTTCCACAAGCGGGAAAAACAAACAAAAACCACTAGTATGAAAACAGCAGAATTAGAAAGACCTACCTTTTCCTGTAGATCAGAGAGAAAGCAAAGAAAGAGTGGGAGAGAAGGGAGGCAAATGAACAGGGGGGGGAATAAAATCAAGAGAAAAGTGATTAGAAAATGTGAATGAGACCAGCAAACAGGCCGAGTGGCTGTAAGACTGGACATGGGCTTATCAGAGGATGGACTCTAGGCCAGTCTGACTGTGTACAGCCAGAATTATACATATAAAATCATAAAACCAAAAGGAGTCACTAGAAAATGAAAATACAGATATCCTGACTCTCGTGTCATGTGGTACTCACCATGGACATGAGCTGCTGAAAGATAAGAGGAGCGTACTGGTTGATGTACTGCTTGCACTGTGAAGAGATACAGGTTTGGGTGTAAAGAATCATGAGCTTCAACACAGCAAAATCAGAAAAGAAAAAACCATAGTTACACATTTTAATGTTTAACTGCCATATACCGCCACATGTACACCTTACGACAGACTGTTAGAGCCACACTTGAAGAAAAATATATTTTTGCCATGACGAGATTAAACTTGAAAAATCGCGAATAAAGTTGAACTCTGACCGATCAATTGGCAGACAACTCAACATGCCTCGTGTAGATGATTTGTTCAAATTGTACTTCAGAATTGGGTTTAGCAATAAAGAAATCCTCACTGTTTTAGCGCAGAACCACAGTGTGATCATTAGTGCAAGGACACTGAAAAGGCTGTGGCAAAAACTTCGTCTGTTTAGAAGGAGAAATCATACAAACTTGGAAGTGGCCACATTCTTGCAAACTGAATTTGCTGGAAATGGGCAGATGCAAGGATATCGATGGGTACACCTGCGTTCACGTCACGTGTGTCTCCGAGACCGCAGCTGTGGAGCGGTCGCTCTCTCTTCAAACTCGTTTTGAATGTCAAGATTAAAGTCGACATCTAATTTCAAGTTTAAATTCTCGAAATTTCAAGTTTCATGTCGACTTTAATCTCGTCATAGCAATCCCCCCCCCAATGTGTGGCCTAATACTCCGTCGTACCTCCTCATGCCAGGTTCAGTTTACACACAAATAGCTTTGTGCGCACACACAATTTCAGTACCTTACACTCGTTTTCAACATCCAGTCACTGATGTATGCTTTACTCAGTGATACATAATACATTCAATTTGAGGACAATCTTTAAAGTCCACAAGATGTTTATTACTTATATTGTAAGAGCTCCTTAATATTTTCAAAAGGAGTTTACAGTTTTTGCTACAAACCCCCATCAGTACTCATAAAACACTGACCTCATGCTTAAGAACAAGGTTTTAAAAGGGAATCTTGTCTCCTATGGAGTACACTGGGAACCTGTCATATGACTGGAAGGTCATCTTATTCACTTCCTTATTGCATGGATGAGCTTAACGATATGCGCTCAAAAGAAGAATTCACAGGAAGTGATGCTCAACCATGACTAAATGTCAAACTACATACAGTTCTGGTACAAAAATCTGCCATGATTTTAAGAAACTATAATCAAACTGGAGCTCTTACAAGATCAGAAAATTCAGGACCCAGCAGGTCACACTGGCTCTCGAGCTGTGTGATCAGGGAGGTGATAAAGCTGGCGTTTTTCTTGGCCTCCGCCTGTGTGTCAGTGATGAACTTCACACAGTCGTCACACACACTGTTATTCTCCTGCACAGAAACACACACACACACACACACACACACATATTCCAATAATCCATAACACACAAAATGCCACCGGAAAACAGACTAAGGTGAGTGAGTTCACCTCTGTGGTGGTCTGTGTCTCCTTATTGGCGGTCTCCTTGGGGTAAAGGAGCTGAGGGATGTTGAGGAGTAAGGGATTAACCCTCTGGCTCAGATCCACCTCAGGAATCTCATTGGACATGAGCTGAGCTTCGGCAAGGGCCTCCTGCTGGGTCACACACAGGCCAAGAGCACCACACACCACATCTGGCTGCTCCTGAAACGAGATAACGGAAAAGGATCGAAACCGTTAAAGCCCAAACGCAGCGTTGTCTTCGTTCAGCACATATGGAAGAGGAAGATGCACTTTGGCTCTTTATGGAAGAGGAACAAAGAGCTGCTGGTTCCTCTCAGTCACAATCAAATCCATCTCCTGGCTCAGAGAGCTTTCACTTCTTCAAAACTAAAAACAGTACAGGTTAAACACTCACTTGGCTAGGCGGCACACTAATCTGCAGGAGTTTTAATAAATGTTAACAGAAAGAGTCATGGTCAGATTTACACTTCTAGCAACGAGTTTTGCTCAAAAGCTAGAAATTAAACTAATCCTTGTTGAAAGAGTTCCATTACGTCCATCTTACCAACTCTCCTTTAATAATGTCGACGATGACGGGGAAGTAATTGTCCACAATTTCTTTGCATTCTGCAGACAGGCCTTCATCAGGAATCAACTGGCATGTTTTCTCAAGGTAGCTCAGGATCTCGGCCTAAACGCAGAAAAATTAAAAACATGAGACATCAGGCACTTCGTGCACAATTTGTTAGCATCAGTTAAAAGACTCTCGCTTTTACGTCAAAATGCAAGAACGTCTACTTGCCTCTGAATCTCTCCTTACTTTTAACTGCATTATCAGGGGATGCATCAAACAGATTTCTTATCCAATCTATCAATTTCTCTTAGTGTTTGAAGATCCGGTTTCACTCAAATATACGCAGGAAAACTTCAATTCACATCTTTGCAACGACACACACCACTCACCTCTGTTGAATTGCTCTGAAGCAGCTGCTCCACCACAATCAACACCTCTTTGCACAAGTCACATGGCACAGATTTCTAGAAAAGAAAGAAGAAAAAGCAAATTGAGGATTGGACAGACAGGTGCTCGTGGGCAACGCCAATTAAAACACAAGACACTGACCACGTGAGGCTGGTTCCAGACATTTTGTTGGCAGTGGGAGACTGCGCCGCAAAGGGAAGCAGTCTTGGCGTTTTGGCACCAGTATGGAGGTCCACGAGCACACTGCTCAGTTCCCAACAGAGGGCTGGCTACAGCTGAAAGAGAAAACATAGATAAATTATTCATGTTTAATAATCATCTTTCACCAAGCAGTCACCGAGCTTGCATTTACCATCATGCTCCAAAACACCCAACAGTTTCACTTAGGTATGCTTCCTTTCACTTCCTTGTCCTAGCACACCCAAGGCTCTGAGCGAGCACAAACACACATTCTCCAGACAAAGAATGAACATGTACCATGCTAACATGGAGCAAAAGTTCAGTAGCACTCCTGAAAGCAATTAAGTGGTTTGACTAATTAATTCTATCATACGACAGAAAAATACAAAGATACAAACAGTTATTCAGTAAGAGCTGTTCAGGGAAGGGGATTAATAATGGATAAAAAGACTGTTCACACTCTGTTCTGAGGAACCACACCCCTAATATACACCCTTATGGCCTACTGAAACCCATCTACCAAGTAGAGCATAAACAGCCACCCAATCTTACACACAGTGAACAAGAAAGTTTCCTTATTCAGGAAAAAGCAACAAACAACAGGGCCACGTTTCATGATATGCCTGGCCCATGATCAAATATCACCGAGTAAGGAAACATCACATGACAGGAGACGGTTATCCGAAGGGGGGGTGGGGGACTTTTTAAAGCAACTATTTATCTCTAGATAAGCCAGAGTATGTTCAGGACTCTGAGCTCAGCACTTCACCTAATCAAACATTGCAGTGGAGAAAGCAGGGAAGAGTTAAGGAGCCTTCAAAAAAAAAAACACAATGCATCTGAAACAAGGCTTTCTGACAGCAGTAAAAGACACGAGTGCAAATCTGTCAGTGACTCAATCACATGACGTGCACATCAGCAGCATGACTAAAGGTCTTATGCAGGCCGATCATCAGCAGTTACATAGCTGACATTTCAAAATGCCTTTTATCTAATCTATTGACGGTCACTTCTTGTTTCCACATACAGACTAGTCCAGTGCAGCAATACTGCTTTGCAGAAAGGCTTAGAGCTTTGTGTTGTTGCTCCATAAGAGAATAAAACCTTTGTGCCATAGGCCACTAATCCAGCTCCAGTGGCTTCAACAAGAATACACAAGCCCCGTTTTGGACTGCGACCTCCGTCTGGGAACCTTCTAGAAAAACAACAAGAGAACAACTGTAAATCATAAGACACTCAATTTTTACACACAAAATGACTTGAGTACTGTCAGCACTTCCTAAAGCCTTGGTTGCACTTGACGACTTTACAGTCAGTCTTTAAGGCTGCACAATTCAGCCAGAAGACATAAGTCTGTCTTGACACATGAAACAGTAAAACACAAACCATGACTAGCTTGTCAGCCATCACTTGCTGACCTTGACCCATTTGCATGAAGTACAATGAAACTAGTTTGTTATGACCATTATGTACAAAAACAAAGTTTAACCACCACATGAAACCCAAGCAGGATCGAGGTTCCCCGTCAGCCAAGAAACCCATCTACAAGAAATTGACAACCATGCAAGGCATGACACAAAAAAAAAAAAAAAAAAAAAAAAAAAAAAAAAA
>JAQLOM010000037.1:23115067-23128575 GCA_030068315.1 Chrysichthys thysi | reverse complement strand
TATTATATTATATTATATTATATTATATTATATTATATATATATATAAACCACATAACATATACATGCGCATGACCAGAAACAGCATAACTAGCGCTTATATTTTAACTGATCACTTTGTTTGTGGACACCATTTTTATATCATCTTTATGAATTATTATTTGTGAGAGTTATTTTACTGATATTGAAAAGAAGTAAACACCTGCTTGGTAAGTAATTATTTAAGAATACTTTGATCTAGAAATATAAAATTCTTTTCGCGTTTGAAATGGAAATGATGTATGACTGCTATTTGTTAAAATAAAATTGGTAATTAAACTTATTTTATAAACGCTGCATTTTATTTTTTTCCCTTGCACTCAGTGAGCGAAGCCACTGGGGAATCAGCTAGTACAGTACTAGTTATTTGTGGTGAAGCATGGATATTAAAGCACCTCCTTTCCCCCCCCCCATGTCTGTCTTTCCTTTATGTACATTAAAGAAAGGCAATACTCCTTTCCGTAGAATACAAGAAGAGTACGTTAATGTAGATCCGCGCCTGGCAGACAATTCCTTCACAGCCAAGGTGAGCCACGGTCCCTATTTTCTATACTCGTACTACTGGAGTTTGTTAGAAACCTCCCGTTTACAACGCTTTCCTTTTCTTCCAGTTGGGAGCCACTGGAGATTGGGGCGAGAAGGCCAATGATGTGCTGAAGTACACCAAAGGCAAGTCCTTCCGCCATGAAAAGACGAAAAAGAAACGCGGCAGCTACAGGGGAGGAGCCATCTCTACTTCCATTAACTCCATCAAATTCGACAGTGACTAAGAGCTGAAGCCACAAGCACCATGGTCCCTTCATCTACCCGGACTAATTTCTGTCTGACACTGTGGTGTCGTTTTGTAGGATCTGGCCACCCAGGCCACTGCAGTGTTTTCGCACCGTACACGGGTCATTAGTGATGAAAGCTTTGAACAGAGACACAGCCATGTCAGTTTGCGGTTCTTCTTTTTTAGCCACTAGGTGGTGACCTTGTTTTGTTCATACGTCTTCTATATGATACTTTTTATTTGTACAATTTTCTCTCTGTCAGAACTGTATTGCATCACAGGTTTAGTTTGTTTGGGTTTTTTTTTTTTAATTGAGCTAATAAAGCGGTTATACTCAATTGTATCCTGATGGACAAGAAATGGACGGATGGTTTCTTTTATCTCTGTTAGACATTTATACTGCTGTTCAATGGTGTAAGGAATGCTGAGTGAAGCTAATCAGGTCTATATTAATTACAATCAGCCTCAAAAGTCTGAGTATGTTGATCGTGCCTCGTGTGAATAAGAAGCCATTGTTAACAGCACTCACGTTGTCCATAATGTGGCAATTTTAGTTCCTGATTCTTATTTAACTGCCACGACAGATGTACTGGTTTCGTCCCATTTGTTCATGTATTCAGGAGCTGGTTTGCAATTAAAAACTGAATCTTAACTTGTGGCCGGGTGACCTTTCTGGGTTTCTGTCTAATTAGAGCTTTGGTCTCTCTCGGGTCCTTGTCTCTAGACCCACGCGCAGGACGGATCTAAAATGGCAGAGGGCGGTACAGGCTCGAAATGTGTCCCAGAAAATTGAAGCACAAATTATCAGAGGAATTCCAAAAAGTCAAAGAAAAATGCAAATGATGGTGTTTTCAAGTAGCATTATGGCAATATTCTACTAATGATGTTCTCCAAAGGACACGAGATTGACCTGTGCAACCATGAGGTCCTCTTAAATTGCTTTGAGGGTGAGGTTGGACTGCAGGGTTCTGTGCTAAAAAAAAAAAGGTTTACCTCCTACATGAGAGAGGGAGATTTTCAGTCAGAATAATTAACTTCATCCAATATTCCTATTAAACACAGTGTTCCTCAAGGTTCAATTTTAGGGCCTGATTTCTTTTCAAAATCCATCCTTCCCCTTGGCTTAATCTTTAAAAAACCCACAACATTCTGTATGACTGATACTCTGTTTTACTTGTCAGCTACATGACAGCACTTGTACTCTGATGAAACTCTTCTACTATTTATATGATTTCTTAATGCCAGGAAATGAAAATAAAACTGAATTTGACCCACCTAGCTCAGTTGTGAGCAGTGTTTTTGGTTCCCTACCTACAAATCTGGCAATAAAAATGGGCACTTGTTTGGATTAGAAGAGCAGTTTTTATCAACTTGGATCCCTAGCCAAATTAAACCTGTTAGCTCGCAAGGACCTGGGAACAGTGATCCATGCTTTTATCACGTCTCGGTTGGACCATGGTAGGTCCCTGTCTAGGGGGCCGACCCATTCCACCCTGTGGCGACTACAAATCGTCCAAAATGCAGCTGCCAGACTTTTAACAGGAACAAAGAACAGACAACACATCACTCTTGAAAGGAGTGAAATACAGGATCGATTTTGTTTTTAAAGCTCGTAATGGATTAGCTCCACAATATTTTACAGATCTGCCAATTCCATATTCTGCCCCTAGGTCACCCTCCCAACAACTCCTCTCACTCCCCCACTTACTCTTCAAAACCCAAAGGTGACCAGGCTTTTTTGATCATCTTGGCTTGCTTGAGAACACTCACCCAGTTTTCTCTTTATAGACATAACGTTTCTATTTTGTCCAGACTTCTTGAAGCTTGTGCTCAGCTTTACTTGTATGCAAATGGGAAACAAAATACCTAACAGGTGAATAAAAACCTCACAATAATAGCATTGCTCCACTACTATATACGACATATCTATTTCCCCATACAGCCTTTTGTCGTATGCTGTGTTTCCATTAAAACCTTATTTGAGAATCAGCAGACACTCTTCTCACTTTCATTTATCATCCCTACATAGAACAGGCTCTCTATATGCGAACTAAAAAACCAGTCATAGAGCCGTGGTGCTGTTTCAGCACCTCTCGACTGCAGCTCACAGAGCGCTCCTGCACTGTTTTACATAAAGCCTTGTTTACTATATTAAGCATAAACCTGCAGTATATTGTGCAGCTGCCTCGCAATGCTGGCAGCACTGTGTGGTTTAAAGCTGTTGCGTACAGTGCGAGCATTAAACTAAAGACACAGGAAACGTACAGCACAAGTGTGGTTCTTGCTCAGTGCACATCTGCCCTGTGTAAGCACGAACAAGGCTGACTACTTACACTGTTTGTCCTACATTCAAACAGCACGGCTTGTGCTTCTCATTGCACTCCTTTTGTGTAGGGTTTGTGCAAGAGCTAAGCTGCTCCACCACCGACTGCATACATGTTAAAGATGAGTTTAGTGAGTTTACACACTTACTGTGTGTGTGAAAGCTGTGGAAACCTTGAGGGGGCGTAGCGCCTTAATAAAGGCAGCGCTGTGCTAAGCGTGCTGTCTGAAGTCGGACAGTTCCTCCACCTCAGCAGCGTCACTCCAGTTCATTCAGCTAGAGATGTTTTCGAACAAATTTATGGTTCTGTTTCTCAAAATATATGCAAACGTACAGTCTAATTAAAATCAACGTGTCCTACTGGCTCGATTAGCCTTCATGCACAATTTGGTATTTTGTATTTAACATTATTTAGTCATTATTATTCTTGCACTGCTAATCAATCGACTTGCACTTCACGACCTCCATGGGCACATAATCCATCATAATCTTATCTTGTACATTTAGCTTACTGGATGCTCAGGAAAATATCTATCTATCCATCCATCTCTCTTTCTCGACCATAGGATGCTGCTGTAAATGCATCACACTGAGCTGTTAACAAACGTTGTGTTTGTCCTGTGACCTTCATTTCATACCTGTTCACTCACGTGACTTTTTTTTTTTTTCTTCCTCCTCCTCTTTTTTTCCTGTTGTTGTTGTGCCCAGCAGGATCCCGCTCTGTGCTCTGCGAACCTTCCTGGCAAGCGTTCCTCCTATTCGTATATGTATCCCCTGAAAACACGTTCTCTGTTCATTCAAAATAATGTACCTGGTTCCTTTCCCAGTGTTTCGGCCCAGAAGGGTACCATTGTTTTAAATCTGATGCAATGCACACTGAGCCCATAAACTCACACATCATGAAAAACACCGATTTAATATAGTAACTCTGTGCATCAGTCATATACTCATTCAACAACAGACATCCGAGTACGTAATAATTCCTCAAGGTAATTTTTCTTACACCCATAGCCGTGATATAATTCTTTAAAAAAAAAAAAATGGAAGAAGAAAAAGAAGAGGAGGTTATATCTCGGTGATCAATTACACCGTAATTCTTAGTGCTCAGGTTTGGCTTTTCCTTAGGCATCCTTTAAAACAGACTGTAAAAGTACATGTTTTGATATGTAAGAAGGCAGAGAGCTCTGATAAAAGGCCTTCTGTTGTTTCAGAGCATGTCAATAAGGCATGCAAATTGTCCCACAATCCCCTCAGCCCTTAAAGTAGATCTTCAGCATTTTCACTTACTCTGTATCCGACACATCTGAAGCATACGCCACAGGAAAACAGCGCGGCTTAAAGAACTGAACACGTTTAATGAACTGAAACCTGCTTACACAAAAGACCAACCTTGATCCGGTAGTTACTGAATCTGCAAGCGTTTAATATATGCACCTATATGGTATGACCCATCCCTCACTCTTTTGCAAGAGTCAAGGATGAGTGTTCTTGCGTCGAAGCGAAACAGAAAAACGTCATTCCTGTTATTTGCCTGGGGTTACTTGCTTGTACACAAACAGACCCATACTGGAAAAGTCTAAGAGGAGGGATTGTACTGATTTAAAGCTTACATTACAAATAACTTGCTAATCTGTATTATAATTCATTTATTTATAAATTCATTCATCTCCAGTAACCTCTGTATTGTCGTCAGGGTTGCCGTGGAGCCAGTGGCCATGCTAGGACCACTGGACGTGAGATGGGAATGCACTCTGGGTGGGAAAGCAGTGCGTCACAGGGCACCATGCACCCACATTTACAGCTGCCGATCCACGTATCAGCATGTGAGGTGACAGGAAATCAGAGAAAACCCACTTGACCATGCGGAGCACATGATGAGCTCAAGATCGTACCGGGGACCCTGGAGCTGCGTCACTCTAACGTGAAAATTGTCATACGCTTGTATTAGGAGTGATGTTTTTTTTTGTTGTTTTTTTTTTGCTCTTTTCTCCTTGTAGGTAAACGTGTTCAAATTCTTGCCTGGGAAATTTGCACATATGCTGCAGATGGGGCAGACGCTATCTAATGTGTAAAGGCTGGAGGCTCCCTCTTTCACACACACCTCATGCAGCAACGCTGGCCGCTGCAGCATGTGCACGATTTATTACATGCCATCTTAAGTTCATTTCTTAATTTAGTTGGCTGCAGGCAAAGCTGCTCTCTGTCTTCCTGTCTCTCTCTTTCTCGCTCTCGTTTTTTTCCACCCTCCCTCACCCCTTTCTCACTACCCTGCTACTGCTGTTTAGGCATGGCGAAGTCCCACGCTGTGTCCTGCGCACACTTCCACATAGCACGCACCAGACGGGTGAAGCCCATGTCCTTGGGCTTCTCAAGCCCCCGCATCAGCCTCTGTTTCATGATGGATATGAACTCCTTGTTGCTCAGCTCGCCGTTACCTGAGACAGAGATGCTGTCAATTTCTGCACTTCGCTTTCATTCTATATTTCATTTCTGGAGAGAAGCAAACACGCACTTACCGTCGCAATCGAATAAGGCGAACACCACGTCGCACACGTGGTCTGACAGCTCCACCTTGGCGACAGTGCGAGCCACTTGCTTCATTGTGGCTAGACAGAGGGGAGGAGGAGACAATAATCTTAGCGCCCGGCAGTCCCCAATGAATTATAGATTTATTTATCGTGAAGCAAAGATCTGATCATAGTGAGATATTGAGTTTGGGTCTTTCATGATTCTCTAGCTCAAATCAATAGAAGACACCTTGTCCCTGATGAGGAGTTTCATCAGATGAAGTCGGAAGGAGGAAAAGAGAAAGCGGCTGGGAAAAGGTGTGAAGAAGGATGGGAGGGGTCATCAGGAATCAGAAAACTGGCACTAAGGACGTCCAAGACGGACAGGATTACAATCAGGTGCCACGCGGCAGCCTCTGGGTCCCCGCTGAGCAAAAATAAAAAAATAAAAATAAAAAATAACAAAAGACCATGACACGGTCTTTAGGCTCCATAAGGACCATTGATTTGCTTTGTTCTCCAATGAGGAGCGCAGGAGAGAAGAGACAAAGTGATATGAGAGATGGAGGCCGGGTTATGATTTCTGTGCCAAGACGAATCAATTTCTACATTATCAGTTCTGCAAGGCACTGAGCAGAAAATGTAATTCTCTTTTCTTTCAGTCTGGAATAGAGTGGGAAAAAAGAGAGAGGGGTGGATGAGTGGGAGAGAGAATGAGTGGGAAAGGCACTAAATGAAGGAAAAAAACTGAGAGGGAGTGTGAATTGGAGAAAGACAAGATGCCGGCCTAATGGCATGAACCTCCCAGGCTAAAAAAAATAATAAAAAATGACTGTCTGTGTGTGTGTGTTTACTGGCTGAGTCGATCAATTGCACTCAGCTGCTTTGACAATCTGCTGAATTTAAACTGCAAATCAACAGGGGCCCAAATCCAAATTTTGGATCTGGTGTCAGATATCGGCCACGTAAAAAAAAACCCAACCAAACAACAACAAAAAAACCCTGATTTTTTTTATAACAACATGACCGGTGCCTGTGTTCTGTTCAGGTTTAGTCGGGTGTCTCCAGCACAGCGAGCAGTTTCTTCTTGGTTTTTTTTTTTTCCCCTCCCAATAATTTTCTGAGCCACTATGGAGGCGGACTATTATATAACAGGATCATAATTAGTCAGTGAAATGAAAAATCGCTACAGGTGATCTTAGGAGTCTTGCTGAATATCTACTAGGGAGCTCAAAGTGAGGAAATGTATATCACAAAACAGGAGGCATCAGTAACATGGATGGACAACGTAAATATGAACGGCATGGAATATTTACAAAAATGGCACTTGTCCTGTTTCGTTGGCCGAGAGAAGAGGAACCTGATGTGGTCGTCTGCTGCTGCAGCCAATTTGTCTTAAGGTTCGATATGATGTGCGTTCTGAGATGCTGTTCTGCTCACCATGATTGTAAAGGATGGTTATTTGAGTTTCCTTAGCTTTCCTGTCAGCAGAAACCAAATCAAATTTTCCTTTGATCTCTCTCATCGACAAAACATTTCTGCTCACAGAATCGCCACTGACTTTTTTTTTTTTTTGCACCATTCTGTGGAAACTCCAGACAACAGAAAGGCACCATCCTGAACAAATATTTGAATAATTTCTAAACGATCTGGATGATAATAGTGATGATAATAATAATAATAACAATAATAATAACAACAACAACAACAAGCGAATAACTGATCTTATCGTTATCATTCATGCATAAGACATGTGACTCACATCTCAAGGTTCAGAATGAATAGCTCCAAACACCGTGAAAGCTTCAGAGATTCAGCATTCATGCACGGCCACGCTGCCATAGCTACGGCAGGCTGCGACCTGACTCGCACACCTACACTATATTTAATTACGTCACGTAGTAAGCAGCTGCAAGTGCTTTGGAAAGCACAGAGAAGAGGAAGTGGCATAATACGAATGACGGCAGATACAGTTCTCCAGATCAATAAAGGAACCATGGATAAAGCGAGTGCAGTAATCTGCTCTGGATTCTGCGGGTTATGAGTGCTGGGTCTTAAAGCGGAGGCTGGAATGAATGGGGGGGAAAATATGCAGGGATGGAAAGAAAGGGGGGGGGGGCGCGACGGTTCTGACACGGCTCTGCAAACTGTATCCTGATCTGTTTTCATTTCCAACCTGAAACACCAGTGCATGAGCCAATCACAACCACGACCTCTGACTGAAAATGAATTTGCTATTAATTATCATAATAAAACACAGAGACAGACGGTAATAGACTAATAGAGACATGGACTGATCGAGACTTCGAGAGACACAGAAGGAGGAAAGTCATTATAAAGCCAGAGCAGGTACACTGAGCTACAAGCTGGCTTGCGCCCAGAACGAAGGGGAGAAGAGGGAGGAAATATGAGCATTGCCTGGGAAAAATGATGAAGCTGGTCGAAGGCAGTTCCCAAAAAAAAAAAAGAAGTTTGAATTGCATTTGCAATAAAAAAGGCGTGTGTGTGTGTGTGTGTGTGTGTGTACCTTTGTCTATAGAGGCACCCGCCATGTGGTAGAAACTCAGCGCCGTATCCACATCATTCACATTCTTCAGAAACGTGAAAAAATTCTCCACTTCTTCAAACGTGATGCCCTAATTAACACAACAGAGGCAAACGGGAGGTGAAAAAATGCCTGCCTTCTGTCCAATGAAGCTTAAAGGGAAGGCAATAAAGGTATACAGGCTGTTCGTTTGTTTTACGATATCAGGTTCCTTCTGTAATAGAGTTGCACCTGAAGAAATAAAGGAGCTTAATTAATTGAGGACGTAAAAATTAGGGAAGGCACAATTGAGCTGTTTGTAGCCAGAGGTGAAGCACGACTGATTGGTCTGATAGTTTATAGTTGGATCATGCAAAAGCAGGACACTTCAATTCACTCCCGTAAGTCTAAAAGCAGTGATCTGTGCATGTCCGCACGACTGCGTGTGCATCGGTATGTGCGACATGTTTTATGGCAGGATTCGGCTAATTACCTGATTACGGTCCTTAAGGGTAAGAGACCGCTTTAAAAGTGCTCTTTACCCAAAGTAGAAGAGCTGAAAATCAAGTTTTCCTATTCCTCAATGCCCAATTCACTTCATTCTGAGTCATCCAAGCGCATATTTGATTTCGTTTTAATGGCATTCTCCCAGACAAGATACACACATCAAGCTTTTCCTGAGGTGGAATCACCTTTGGCTACGCTGGTATGAAGAGCTTACTGTAATTTACTGTTCTGACAAAAAAAATATAAATCTTCTTCTTCAACTGTGGTATTAACTGCTTGACTGTAAAGCACGATTGCTCGAAACAATCACTTTAAGATTAAAACTGAAATAAACACCCACACTGTCAAATACAATTTAAATGACAGTTTAATGTAAGCCAGAAATAAACGAAATATCAAAACTGACACTGTACAAAAATCTGAATTAATGCCACTGCAACTTTTTTGAAGGAATTTTAGACTTATCGGTAGAAAACACGAAATGATTACAGGCTGACTCGTGGTTACAAATGTGGAGCTTCCCATTGTCTGTCGATTAGCCAGCGCACGCCTCCACATCGCCGGATAGTGCTTAAATCACTCAGCAAGTCAATGAACCACAGCGTCGTGCCCAAGCAAATCATAATCTCATCAATGGAAAGCAATAGAACTGGTCACGTCGAAACCTCATATCCGAAAGCACTGAGTCCTCGGTGGATTTAAATACTAGGCTGTTTTTTTTTTCTTTTTTCTTCAGCGCTCACAAAGGGGAAAAAAAAACAGCCAAAAAAATTACCCTGTGCTCACTTTTTCACTTTAAGCTCAGCTGCTTGAGCAAACAGTAACGAATTACAGCCTTGACGACGAGAACTTGAAAGTTAATTTGGTGCCGAGTCGTGAGGCACAGACGGGTAATGATTCGGAGAGAGGTATAGAGCGGGGGAGCGTGTGAAGGAGACGGAGGTGTGCACATCCGTTCGATCATATGGAAAAAAGCCAAAGTTAACGTTGCATTTCACTCTAAATGCTCCATTATGATTTCTTCCCCTCTCAACGCTCATTGAGCTTACCTGCGCGTCCTTGAACATCTTCTTCAGGCCTTTTTGCATATGTTTGAGTTTGCGTGACTGAACACCACTGTAGGCCAGAAGCATGCCCCCAAACTGCCTCTCTGTGATCCTGCCATCCACTGGGTCGTTTCTCTCGAACTGCACACACACACACACACACACACACACACACACACACACACACACACACACACACACACACACACACGTATAGTAAGATTGCAGTGTTTAATCTCATTCTTAGCTAGCCCTTTTGTGTGTCTGCAATAGATTTCTGGTATTGCACAAAAAGGGTCTGCGAAAGCTTTTCTTTCATTCATTTGCACTCTCTTTGTCTCTCTGAAATCTCCACCCTCTCTGTATGTAAATCTCCTCCTTTGTGCTGCATGATGAGGCATGAGCTAGCACAGTCGTGCATCATCCAGACAGCAGAGCAACACTGGGACTGGTCGGTTTATACATACTGTACGCTTAAAAAGCACTAAAAATCACACACATGCTTTTCTCCAAGAAAGTTAAGTACTATTAATCAGGGCACAGGATGAAACTTAAAGAAAAAAAAATCCATACAGTGCGAAGAGGAATAGGAATGTGTAACGTGTGATGCGAGTATACAGCATAACTGCGTGTGCTTCATTTCTTTGAATACAAAATAAACTTCCGTGGTTTGGGTTGCATTACCCATGTAAAATCTAACAAACCACTTTTCTATCCAGTCTTAGCTACTTATTATAACACTCATCTATCCGGGCTTTATGACTTTCAAAATGCTGAAGAAACTTGGCATGCTGAGCTCCTTTATTTCCCACCGTTAGACATCCAGACATGAGGAACAGCTCCATCTATTAAGGTCTGAGTCAACTAACTGCTCAGGTGCCAGACGTGAACTTGAATGATGGGAGCGGTGTATTAAGAATTCACCCCAATGACTTGTTATCTTTTACGTCAGGGAGAACGTCAAACCCAAACCAAGTCGCATATTATCACAAATCCTGTGACTTGAGTCGTTTCCCACTGCACCACAGATAAGCAGCCAGAGCTGTCTCTCTATGTTTCTCTCCCTCTCTCTCTCTGACTCTCGTCTTGAGCCTATACTCAATCCCCTTAAGTGAGAATGTCCATCAGATGGACTCTGGCGCCAGAGAGAGAGGCCAAAGAGAGACAGGAAGCGGAAGTAACGAGTGGGAGATAGTGGAAACGTCTTCGTCATCACAGACTGGACAGAACGTTAAAGCAACCCGGCTGGACCTGCCGCATCAGCACTCATGTAAAAGCAGTGTGTGTAAGAGAGACAAACAGCTCTTGGAGACGGAGCCAAACTGAAACTATGACACATGCTGACTTTGTGCTGCCATCTCAGAGACGATATGTCACCCTGCCCTTTCTGATTAACTCACGGATTCCTTATTCCTTTGCCCTCTCATCATCCCTCTTCTCTTTCCATTTTTTGACAATCTCCTACACTGGGGTTTACACTGAAGAACGTCCTGTCAAGTGTTCCTGATTTAAAATGGGTCAAATTCAAAACAAAATGTCGAGATGCGGTGCTCAGGGGACAGTGGGTGCAGGTACTGGGACTGGTTTCGAGGAACAGACAAGTTATTTCCTCCATTTTAGTGTCCAGGATCTGCATCCATCTACGATGCCATATTCCATTTCGTACAGGCTGCCATATTTTACTGCTAGGAACAACCAAGCAAAAATATTTGACATATTCCATTTTCTCCTATGTGCAACAACTGGCTAGTACATCTTACTCCCAATTATCCCACCCATGTGACATTTCAGAAGTTTAGAACAAAGTTATTCGTAATTTTACTTTTCCCAAAACACAATCAGTCCCATTATTTGTCTAATTGCTCTCAGATCACTGTACCTCAAGCTTGAGAACATCGTGCTGCAGTTTCCTCTGGAATTCCAGGAAGCTGCCGATGGTCAGCTTGCCCTTCAGGTCAGCCCCGAAGAAGTACGTGGTGAGAGCCGAGCTGCAGCCACTGGTCCTCAAAGTGTTGCCCGTGGTGGAGCGATCCCTGTGCCTCATGCCCATGCTGGTCTGTGATCGGATTATGCTCTGCACCTGTGGTACACACACCCAAAAAGAAACCTAAATCCTATCGGAACGACTCAGCGTAAACCTTTGGATGTTACACTTGATGCTAAGAAGTAAACGCGAAGGTCCAAGTCACACTTCAACGGCCTGAGTAGAAGAAAACGTGGCGGTGGACTCTGTTATGATTGGTCCGTACGTTTGTGCTCAGGGTTTGTATGAACTCTGTCGGGTTTGGTTGAGAGGTCGATCCTGAGCGTGAAATCAACTCCAGACCTTTTATCTCCTTAATTGTCATGAAATAGGAAGGAAACAGGCCAAAACTCTCCATGAAACTGCTTTTCAGTTAACTCTCCAATTACTTCGGGGCCCGTGAAAATGGAGGATATAAAAACAAAACATTAAAAAAAAAAAAGGCTGTAATTCCTAAACAGCTAATGAAATACTTTTGTGAAATGCTTTAAATTAAAGCTAAAATCTACACTTCAATCACATCTTGATTGCTTCATTTCAAACGCACTGTCGTCATATCCAGTGGCAAAAATACAGAAACTGTGTCACTGTTCATACGCTTATGAACCTCACAGCACTGTGCTCACAACAAGGTACAGGCAGGTGACGCAACTCAAACGTAATGTAAAATGATCTCAAATGCTTTTAGTCTAAAGAATCCATGCTTTAGAGTCGATGCAGATAAATGGCTGACCTCGCTATAGCCTGAATTTTGTCTGCAGGGAGCTCTTTGCTGAGAGGGATGCATGCCTCATCAGTGGATTTCATTTGTCCAGTGCAATTTTGGTTAATCCCTGCCAGAATCTTTTCCCACCACAACCACAGCGAATAGCATTTCCAGGCGCGCTCTACTTTAGGTTTTCTAGCCACAGGAACATTGAAAAACGAGAAACTGGAGACGGGTCGGGCATTTCTTATGCAACTATGAGCCGAATAATGACATCCTACCTGCGTTCATATTTCTCATGTCGCAATATGTTACATTTACAAATACGGTAAAAGAAATGATAACGGTGAGGGGTTTTCACGCCTCTGCTGCTTTTCCAAGCGTAATTGCAGCCTGCTCACTTGCAACCGTAAAATCACTCTTAAAGGCAGGTTGTTTACTATATATGGGAAATCAGGGGAGTTTCTTGATGTAAATGTATGCACCCATACACGCGAAGGGCAATTTATGAGGTGTGGGATTTATTCATGTTCAACATCTTCACAGCCAATTTTCTAGTGCATACCGGCTGTTTTTACACACAGAACTAAAGCCCACTTTGATAAATGAGATCCCTGGATATTACGGTCCAAGTGCCTACCAGATTATATTTGTAATTAAAAGCAGTCATACAGAATGTTATTCTGATTTACACTACAGCACCAGTTCTGCTCAGTTGAGTCTCAGAACTCCGAGCGCAGCCCTGAGCACGCCTGCTCGTGTGTGACATGAACATTAAGAAGTCACACCTGAAATAAAAGCTTCGTGAAATGTCAGCCTCCTTTCTGTCTGCTCCGCTGCACTAGTAAATGGTCTAAAATCTTTTTCTTTTCTTTTTTTTTTTTTTTAAAAATGGCTGATGATGAGAATTTATACCGATGAGTGTGTTTAAGAGTTCTGGTTTAAAAAAAAAGAACAGAATATTTTTAAAGCTCATTGATGAGCTTCTTTATCTCTGTGTGTGTGTGTGTGTGTGTGTGTGTGTGTGTGTGTGTGTGTGTGTGTGTGTGTGTGTGTGTGTGT
>JAQLOM010000037.1:23084307-23097147 GCA_030068315.1 Chrysichthys thysi | reverse complement strand
TCCGCACCCCCCCCCCCCCACTTGCAACATTTTAACGCCACCCCCATTCCCCGCTCGCAACATTTTAACCCCCCCCCACTGAATAAGCTTGGGGCACCAGTGACCTTTAGTGCCCAGGGGCACCACTTTGTCTTAATATCTCACAGTAACATACTCTAAAAATCATGACAGAGGACTTAATGAACAAGTAGGTCACTGGTAGGAATACACCTCCCCTCCCTCCCCATTGATGGGAGTCAAATAGTCGGGTAATTTCTCATCACTCAGTTGAAACTAATGGAGCTACTGATCTACTGAAATCCCTCCATTGTCTGGATAAGCGTCTTCAAGATTACATCAGATTACAGATTACAAGTCCTGATTTTTATTATTATATTTTAACTATGGAAATCTGCTAACCTGTATTCATAAGTGTACCTCACTGTTATCACAACATTGCACACTGTGAGCACACGGAGTGGAGCCTTCCATCCATATTCATAGATTGCCAAAAGTGAGACAGGGGAGCAGAAAATAGCCGTTATCTCCACCGCTCTCTGTTCTCTTTCCCTCAGCCCTTTAATAGGCATCCGGCTCTGCATTGAGATGTAATTTGTATGGTGGTGTTATCACACACTCGGAGTAAAATTAGGGTCTCTCCAGCACATTTGTTTGCTGATTAACCAAGTGCGAAACACGATCCTCCTACATTGAAGCATGATTTTCTGTCCTTCCCTACCATATCCTTAACAAGCTCCGAGTGGAAGACACCAGTGGACTTGACACCCAGATGAAATTATAGAGAGCCCAGCTTTGAGTTTCTCTCCAAAAAAGAACTGGGGAGATACAGTGTGTCTGGTTTCGAATTGAACCCAGAAAATGATTGGCTTGTATCCGAATCCACCTGAAGTCCGTATGCGTCAGGGATATAACACAAACACATTATTTGGCACGAACAAGCAATTCGTTCTAAATCAACACAAATTCTGACACGAATAAGAGGTGGACTACACTTTTTTTCTTTTTCTTTAAAGAAAGCTTGGCAGAAAGGTTCACAGGGGATCTGGTTGACACCAGACTTGTGGATTGGGAATGGGATTCTCCTTAAAAAAAAAGCACATACAGGACAAGCAAAAACCATTAGAGAGCCACTGCGCAAAAAAAAACTAGTTGCGCATGGGTAGCACGGTGGCTTAATGGCTAGCGCTGTCGCCTCAAGGCAAGAAGGTCCTGCGTTCGATCCCCGGGGTTGACCTGGGTACCTTTCTCCCCGTGTCCAGGTGGGTTTCCTCCGGTTTCTGGAATTAGGCTAATTGGCTACTAAATTCCCCATAGGTGTGAATGGTTGTCCGCGTGTGTGTCGGCCCTGCGATGGATTGGCGACCTGCCCAGCGTGTAACCTTATCAGCTGGGATTGGCTCCGGCTTCCCTCCCATGAACCTGAATAGGACTAGGCGGCAGAAGACGAATAAACAGCACGAGCATGTACAGACAAAAAGAATCACAGACACCAGGTTGAGACCAGTTTTGAACTCGAGTGATGTAGCTGAGGTTGAGGAACTGTCAAGGCCAGAATTTACATACTATGCGAAGAGAACTTTATTTATTAATAATAGTTTTTTTTTAAATCCCCGTTTAGGCTCCACCCACAGGTTTACATGAGAATACATATACAGATATGCATATTTGGAGCTCTTGATGGTGGAATCTGACTACATGAATTCACCCTGATTTTGACATGATGAGGCCTGAAGATGATCATCAGGAACAATGGACTGGTTTTAACCAAAGAACAGATCTGGGATGCCCTACGAAACCCCAGCATGTCGGATTTTCCAAAATATTTTCTCGCCTACTTTGACACCCCCTACGACGTGTTCCTTAACCTTGCTTCTATACTTATGATTGACAATTTCTTGATCCTCCTCCTTGGTGGGGCCCAAACTTGCAGTGTTCCCAGTCTCCTGACCACAACACAGCAAGAGTGTATGACACTAGGATTGCCTAATCTGACATGGTGTCCACCGTGAAAGACAAAAATATCATGTCACCCGATCCCTGCGTAACAGATACAGATACGGATACAGATAGTGGCATTGGATTACACCCCCAGTATGCATGACTCGTTTTCCTGGAAGGCCTGGAAGAAGAGCTGAAGAAAACCCGACAGTAAAATACTTTGTGCCGCGATGGAAGGGCTTCACAGTCTTAACTAATGATGCACAGCTGATTAGCACCCCACCAGATCTGTCGCTCTGACTCATCACACTGACGGCAAATCACTGTAGCACAGTGCGAGTAGGTGTAAATGTGGTATGCGTCACCCACCCAAGGGTTTGCTATTACACCCTGGGACTGGCTTGTTTAGGGAGGCCTGCCCCGCACAGTAATAAAAAAAAAAAGTTAATACTGCAGCAGGAAAATCGTGAATACACTGAAAACAGGAAAATCACCTCTGCACACAGGTGTGGCATGGAAAACTACAATAGACCTCGGGTAACATGTTCCGCGCGACTTGGATATGTGGGTGTGGGTGTTTGCACAGGTAAACAAGTAGTACAGGTTTAAGTGTCCACTTATCTCAGTTTTGGACTCTGACGCCGTGCACACACCCTAGATTTATCCTGAAAGCCTCGTTTTTTTCCCCCTCTCAGCAACCTAGGGCCATGTCATGTACCATGTTCGATCCATATTTCCTTTTGTGTAAACCCTGTCCTGTATGAGAGTTCATGTACAAACGTGTGTGTCCCTGTGTTTCCAGGTAGTCAGGTGTTGAATAGGTGCAGAAGAGTGTCTAATTACAAGAACCCTGTATAATAGATGGAGTCTTGCTTTGTTTGCGCTTTAGTACGATGAATATTTCATGTGGGCTAAGTGAGGTATGTCGTCCGCTTTCTCTGTCGAGCTGCCACGCCTGCCAGGTGCTGCTTTTAGTCGTAGTACATTCCTGAATCCTGGCTTTAAGGTGTGGCCGCGCAAAAACATTGCGTCATGGAAAGTTCAGGAGACAAAGCATGGCTGATCTTTTATATTTTCCTGTCTCTCACAGGCCTGTGTTTGTGTGCGTGTGGGGACAGCGGGGGGAGACTGTGGGTGAAAGGGAGGGAGTGTACAGTAAGAGTGGTTATCTTCAATGAATCTTTAATTTAGCTTATCAGTTAATCTCACTCCTCATAGACTCATGTCCCGGGTGTCGATGCAGGATCATTAAAAGCCTCCGAGTTAGATACGGCCTTTTCTTTTTCATGCCGTGGTGTGCTTGTTGGCTTGTGATTTCTTGGTCCGAATTTTCCACACGGGTTGTAGAAATTCTTGCGGTGTGAGGGATTTTGATCTTGAGGAGTGGGAAAATCACCCCTGGCAAAGACTTGGAGGCAAATGAGCCAAAGTGTCAGTCATGTACGTTAGCCTTCTGTTGTTAGGCAGGTGTCTTATGGGCTGAGGAACAGGTGCGAAGCAGAAACAATGCGACTGTTTAGTAACAGTGAGCACATGTGTTATATATTTCATGTTCACCTCCATCCACATCCAGTACAGCTCTGGGTGAGCAAAACTGCATGTAGGGTTTCAGGAAACAATATCACCATCACGTTTGTTTCATTACAAAGAAACATAAATTCAATTTAGCAAGTGAAGCGATGATATATTTATCATTCAGATATATACTACAGATAATATACAGAATCCAGGGTTCAGCTGTGTTACTGGCTTCCAGTTGTGAAATGGCATAATCTTGCGGCTCTACAGAGCTAGAGCAATAAAAAGCCATAAGACTTTATTAGACGTGCCTTGGTCTATTGCACACAAGGATGAAGAAGTCCTGAACAGTCCATTCTCAGCTCATTTCATTTGCACCTCGTGCTCTTTGTGAATTGTGTATTGATTACCCGAAGAGAAAACGATTCCCTGTGCAATTCCAACAGTTTTCACATGTTTGCGATTTATTGATTCTTAAATAAAAAAAGGGGACAACAAAAGGACAAATTGTATAATTCTGATGCAATTTTATTACCAACATAATCTGAGCGCCTGATAAAGCAGGCTGTAGTAGCAAACACCACACGTTATCTCTAGCGGGCTGATAGTCCACAGGGACAGAAGTGTGATAAAAGATACACAAAGTTAGGGACTTGTTATTTGCACTGACTGGTGTATTCACTAATCTGGTAAATCTGTTCATAGGGAAGTATAGTTTTTCCAAACGAGACCATGAAAGAAACATTACACGTAAAACTTGGGAGGGTTGAGTAGATAATACCCGGAAGGTTTATGAAATATGTCTCAAGGATGGCATGTTTTGCCTACATGAATTCTAGGCCTCACAGGGAACTCTATCCACCAGCCGTCTCCCTGGGGATGACCAGTTCCATAGTGGCCTGTGTCGTGGTCCCGGTCTCTTCTACCTGATTTGCATTTAAATTGCATCACCCCTGCACTGCAGCACGTTGCACCTGGGAGAGGATGAGACCTGGACAGCTGGGGCAAGACAAGTGCCACTTGAGTTACACACAGAAAGCTTGTCATCTTCCATCGGAAACCTTGATCCAGCTGGAAGAGTGTGGATCAACAGTTGTCCACAGGTGGCATTTCTGGGGTGTAACCAATATAGGACACACAGTTATATACAACTGATAACACTGGGTGTGAGCCGGGAACACACCCTGGATGGGACATCGGTTCAGTGCAGGGCAGCATGCCCACACACACATGCATACAAACATCTTTATTTATTCCTATCTAGGCACAAATTACCATAGTCATTCATCTACTTGCATGTTTTTGGCAATTAGGTGGAAACCAGAGATCCTGAAGGAAACCCACGGACATGATGAGAACATGCGACGTTCTGGGCAGAGAGCAGCCAAAGCCCAGGATTGAACCTGGGAGCTGCAAGATAAATGCATAATTATCCATATGGTTCTTATCTTGAGACACCATTTAGTGCAAACAAAAATTCACATTTAAAACATTCTCCTCTCAGCTCAAATGTAGGCGTTTAGCTGAGCCACGTTGGTATTCACCTTTTTCTTTTTCAGTTTTGCAATGACGATATGAAACTAACTCGGTTAGTAAGTAATATGAGTCCCATAGCTCCAGAGCAAAACTGAAAAAAGGAAGAAACCCAAGCAGTTGTTGTGTAAATTTGACCCACCTCCCACCTCAACTATTGCGTTAATGAGCGTTTGGCCTGAAGTGCAGCTTAGAAGATATCTGGTAGCCTATTCTTCATTTGAGTCATTAGTCATGCTACAGAAGGACTCATTAGTGGGTCTGGATACCTTAATGAATCATCACATTGATAAACTGTAAGCATGGGCTCGATATTTTACATTAGCCGGCTGTGTGCACGTGTGAGGGGAGCGAAGCAAGTGGTTTGTCGGATCAAAATCAAATCAAGTCGCATACTTTCCCCCACAGAGCAACCTGAAGGATGATCTAATAAAAAAGAGTAATAAGATGATGGAAAGGACAGGACTGGTGCCAAGACAGAAGGACAGCAGCAGTGTCTCAGTGGGACATGCCTCCTGCCATAGAGACACAAAATAATGTATGAATGTATAGGAAATAAATGGCTCTGATAATGTTTAAAAATAGGAGGTATAATTAGATATCTGAGAAATAAAAAATATTTATATATATATATATATATATATATATATATATATATGTCATAAGATGGACGTAAACAGACTGTGGGTGAGCTCTTTTCCTCAGAGCTAAAAAAAACTGCTCGAAGGACTTCCCCCCGAGTCCAGAGTAAACGAGCGTCCCGCGTGCTCTGATTGGCTACACGGGCGCAAGCACCGCCTACTTGAAGTTGTCAAACTAAGGCACGCGCCGGATCGGCTTCTTTTCATTGGAATGCTTGCGCTCGTGCCCGGCCAGCAGGTAGCCATCTTGGCCAATCAAATCGTTAGTTTCCATACTTACTATTTCCATACTCAACGTAAAGAAAAAAACAAACAAACGTATCCGGTTACATTCGACTAAGCGACCGTTTTTTTTTTATTTATTTATTTAAATTTAGTTGTTATGGTAACCCATGGTTAGCCACAGAGCTAGCAAAAAAAAAAAAACCCAAAATAAAACAAAACAACTGAAGTATTTTCAGTCGGAAGAGAAAAAAGCGGCAGTTTGTTCCGCATTTCTGCACTAAAATGATCTTCCGCTCTCTCTCTCTGACTGTGTGTGTGTAGCAGCCCAACCCAAGTAGCCCGCCCTATTCCTCCCCTCTCTCTCTCTCTGTTTCTTTCTCTTCTCTCTCTCCCTCCCGTCCCTTCCCTTCCCTCGACGTTCTCCCTCAGTTCACCCCGCAGCAGTTGCCGTCCGGCTCCGAGCTTTCTCTCCCAGACATGGCCGCGAAAGTGTGCAGACTCCTGCTGTCCCGGAGCAGCGTCGCCGTAGCTTCTCCTTTCCCCGCGCTCGGCGTCTCCTCACACCGGCAACACCAGCACACAGGAGCGGTAAGGAGTAAACGTGTGGAGGAGACGACAGAAAACGGGAGGGGATATGGATAAGGAAGGAGAGGAAAGGCTGTTTGTACCGTCCGAGGGGTGGGTTCTTCTGGTCCACTAGCGTCCTGGCTTTAAGGAAGTAGCGAGCTAATGACTTATTCGAGTGTGCACTACTGTTTGTTTGTTTGTTTGTTTGTTTGTAGTAGCTACATGTCGGCTTGTGAGCAGGGCTCAGTTGTGACATTGCATTATTTGAGAGCTCGGTGTGTTTAGTCGTGCAGGCTACTGTACATGCAGCTAAGAGGCTTTTTAAGCTAACGCAGATGCTGTACGTTGTCCATTCCCGTCACGTTTTCGTGTCGAGGTGAGCACTGAGGACAGGACATGAGAGCACAGCTCCTTTTCTGGGATAACCTTGAATGCAACAGTGTCACACCGGGCACCGTGGGGCTCAACTTTTATTTGGTGAATGGAAGAAGGATACACACACACTAGTCCCACTAATAGTTCATTACTGCAATGCTTACCTTTCCAAATCTAACCTTAACCTTGGTCAACAAAACTGAAGCCTTTTGGGTATTTTAGTGTATTTTGCAATAATAATAATAATAATAATAATAGTAGTAATACTACTACTACTTCTAATAATAATAATAATAATAAGAAGAAGCTAAAGGAATACATTTCCTTTCATCTTTCCCCTCGAAACACAAATGCTCAGGTGTCGTAAGGTTATCAAGAACGCTCCCTTTGCAGTAGTGACCGATTACGTGGCACTGATTTTGTTTAACCTGTTCATCGAGTAAGGTGAGCAATGTGTTTCCTGAGCCTCTGCAGTGTGTGTGTGTTGTGTGTGAGTAGAGATGGTGCCGCAGAACTCTTCAGTGACCCTCAAGCAATCCATCGGTCTCTCTCTCTCTCTCTCTCTCACTCACACACACACACACTGCGCCCCGCCTTCCCCTTTGACGTGTGTTTTATTCTCCTACATAACCGACACATGATTGACTCTCTGTTCCGGGTTTCCCTTCATGTCTTCTCGGGTTCCCCCCTTCCCCTCCCCTGGAGTGGATTTCTGTGTGTGTGTGTGTGTGTGTGTGTTGGATCAATCAGTGCTTCATCCATGAGAGCTGGCCACCAAGATTATCAGCCCCTAGCGCAAACATAAGATGCCCGATTTGTTTAAGCATGCTTCCAGATCACCGGCGAACATCCTCGTGGCACGTGCCAACTCGGTCTCTCCGCTACATGGAACGAACCCCAGTTTGACCGTGAATCCATCTGCGGCTTCGGATATCAGAGCTTCCCTTTCATGTCATGCAGGTGGTATTTTTGGGCCCGTCTGCCTTTGGAGGGGTTTCTCACGAGGAGAGGTGACGCAAAGCTTTTTACGGGAGCCCGGAAACGTGTGACCGTGGCGTGAGAGCAGAGCCTCATCTTTTCAACATCCGTGCAGCACAGGAGGAAAAATCACAACGAACGAAGAGTCCGATGATGACGGACGTCCAGCACGGTGACACTTGTGCCAGTGTAGTACTCGCTTGGCGTTTTTTTATGGAATGGGGGGATGGGGGTGGGTGGGTTAAGGAGAAGAAGCTTGGGCAGTTTATTGCAGCACACCCTGATGACCCTGTTGCTCTTAGGTGGGCTAATCTGATCCAGAGGGTGCAGAATCATGGGTTCAGTTCGCACATCTTTATCTGCAGAAGCACCACAGGAAATATGACCAAGCATCAATTCCCCAGGTCTATAAGCTGTACTTAGGGCTCTGATCCTGCTCTTGACACTCATATTAGACCTCAGAGAGAGACACTTAACCTGCTCTGGCTCAGTATTTATGCAGCTATCCTATAAACCTGGCCCCATTTGGGGGGAAAAAGGGGGTCAGTGAGTTTAAAAACAAAAAGAGAAAGAAATAAAAAGCTACCTGTCATAAATCACGATGTGGGTGTGGGCTGAGCACAGTTCTGTCCATTATACCAGAGCGCCGTCTTGATGTAATTCGGTTCGTCCCCCCTTTCGCCTGATCGATTAAGAACAATGCCATGCCTGTAGTAGGTGTTTTCTTTTCTTTCTGTTTTCTGTGTAAGCATGTGAAGGAACGAGACAGGCACGACGATCCCCCGACAACCTTACGGCACATTAATCCAATCAGCATTGGAATAAGTTAATTAACCCCTGCTACTCCCATCGACTGAGAAGCCTCGGTGATCCGGATTAGCACGGAAAGCTCTGCACCGCCAAAGCACGCCATCGAACGTGTCACGCGGAAAGTAGTGGATTCACCTGCAAACCAAGACGCAACACACGGAATTCATGTAGCGTTTATTCTGCGTCTTGGACTGAAAGGTCTTTTTGTTGTCAGTGTGGATGAATGACTCAAATACAAACGTAAACACTCTAGAATCGCTAACGTTTTGCCAAATCTGGTTCCAAGGCGAAACGACGTATTCTGTCCACCCGTGCGTTTAACCTCCTGTGCATCCTGAGATGCTTTTCAGCTCACCGCGGTCGGAAAGAGAAGCTATTTGAGTTACCTTGGCCCGTCGATCAGCTTGAACCAGTCTGGCCGTTCCCTTCTGTCCTGTCTGATTAACAAGGCGTTTCTTCCCACACAACTGCCACTCAATGTGTTTTTTTTTTTTTTTTTGGCACCATTCTGTGTAAATTCTAAAGACTATGTGTGTGTGTGTGAATCCCAGGAGCTCCTCAGTTTCTGAAATCCTCAAACCTGTCCATCTGGCACCAACACCCGGTGTGATCCACAATTCGCCGCAATCACATATCGTATTTTCCCCCATCCTAATATTCGGTGTGAACGTTAACTGAAGAACTGTACGTGCACGATCAGGCGTATGTGTGTTCCTATTAAACCGGTCCCGTGCGTGTACTCCGCTGCTCGACTAAACGGGTGATGTCTACCCTGATTTTTACTATCCTGTAACTATCTGTACTGTCTAAACATAGCTTTATCACGCTGGACTTTGAAACCCGAAAGCTCTACTCAGTTCACAGGACTCTCTTTTCCGGGACGTCCGTCTCGCACGGCTTTTAAGGGTCTAAAGGAGCTTTACGCCTGTTGCTGTTATTTATTTGTTTATTTATTTATTTATTAAATATTTTTCCCCGGCTCCTTATTTTCACAGGATATAAGCACCACATGGGTAATAACCCGAGGCGCCCCAGGTAAAATGTGCTTACAAGCATTCAGCGTAACATTTAGGCGAATAAATGTCGACAGGAAAGCTTGAACAAAAATGTCTTGTCGCCACCTTTTATAAAGATCGGTCTGTCAGAAGCGATCAGGATAAGGAGCGCAAGTCAGAATATTTGCTGAGGTTTTCATTTCGTCGCTACAGCAGCCAACAAAATGTAGGATTAAAGGACTCGGAGCTCCGAGAAAAAATAAACCAATCAGCACGACGTCCTCAGGTCAGTGCTTCCTCTCTCACTGGCTTTCAGGTGAACCTTATCTAACCGCCAAGAGTTCTTCGATAGCAGTATCTGGATTGGACAGGGATTAGTTTATCAGGGGAATGCCTGTAGTACGTTTTTTTTTTGGCCCTTCTCGTGAGTGATACACCTCCTTTGTATGTGGACAGCAAAAAACGGACCAAAGGAGGAGTGAGTTTCAGGCCGATTTTCTACAAACCGTTGTTTGTAATGTTATAGGGGCATGTGGTCATGCTGCATTCCCACCGTAGTGTCCAAGTGGTGGAAGAAATGCTGCTTTCCCAGTGAGCACGTGTAGTCGGGGTTTTACCACCAGACCAGCGCAGAGTATACGAGTGTTGAGTGAGTCTTCAAAAACGTTCAGTTGTGCAATTGGGGAAGTGTTTTAATGTATGGGGGAAGATCACTAATGTGAGAGATCTGCATAGAAAATGGATGTACTGGGGAGTAAAATAATGAGTTGACTGCTGAGCGGTAGGCAGGTCGTCCCTCCAGTGCATCCATCAATTATCCGTACTGCTTATCTGTCAGGGTTGTGTGGAAGCTGGAGCCAATCCCAGCTAACTTCAGTCAAGAGGTGCGGTACGCCCTGGGCAGGTTGCTAATCCATCACAGGGCTAAGACAGACACAAACAGGCATTCGCATTGCCATTCACTCCTTCGGGCAATTTGGAATCACCAGTTGACATAACCTGCATGTCTTTGGGTTGTGGGAGGAAACCGGAGTGCCCGGAGGAAACCCACACAGACACAAGGAAAACACGCAACTGCCAAACCATTTTGCTGTGAGGTGATGGCACCAACCATGAGCAGTACGTAATTCAGCCCGTGGTTTTCTCAGAGGAGGAGGATGGAGAAAAAAACACTGACCTGGGTGATCAGGAAAAAAATAAAATCACAAAGAAGCACGCGTAAGATGAGAGGATGCCGTGTGGATTTAGGTGTGTCTGGGTCGGGGTTATGTGATACAAAGTGTTCTGCTGTTAGACGTGTAAAAAAATTTTTTTTTAATTTTTTATAAACTTCCAGAGGATTCAAGAATTCCTAAATTAAAGGAAGCGACCGGGTCGACCTGACATGTTTCATAAATGTATCTGGACAGTGATTGCAGTGGACGCAGTAGCGGTCTGTGGGATGAACTTGAAAATATATGTTTGTTCTTTTTTTTTTCATCTCCTGTAAGCGCTTTATTGTGCTCAGGAGCGTGGAGGAGCATGAGGAGCGGACACACCTGGCATAGGCATATGAGAGACTGGAAAATAATCAATGATGGAGTGCTGTGACCTACTTTGTGACTGTTCCCACAGCGAAGTTGATTATTTTCCAATCTCAGGACAGGCTGATGTGGTGTTTTCCCAATTTCTTTGTTTAAAAAAAAATTAAATCGACTCTTCGACTTAGATTTCGTGCATCTTCTGCTCTCCGAGTCCTTGTGAATGTGCGGTCACTATGGAAACAGTAATGTAATGGAGCAAACGCATTAATATAACCCTGCGATCGAATTGACCAATCAGAATCGAGACTTGAACAATACGATCATATGTAATTACGATGTACGAGTTGATTATTTTATACGGTCCGCCTATATTCAAGTTCATGCTGTGGGAGAGATAATATCATCTACGTTGGCCGCTTGCTTTTTCTCGGTAACGGAGGATTGTAGACTCAAACGGTCCTAAATGAGGAACCGAACTGAGAAGTGTTCAAAAGAAGACTTGCTCTACTCTCTCGTTCGCCTCATTCTCCTGGGTTCAGCAGGATTTATGAGCTTCATGTTTTAGGATTTCGGTTCTGTCATGAATATTAATGATGTTTAATAAAAAGATTGTTTATCCATGACCTTTAATTAGATCGCTAATAAGGTTTGCTGAGATGTAGACGCCGGCTGAACCTTTCGGCATTACAATTTTGAAATGCATAAAAGCTCTGGGAGCTTGTCTTCACTGGCTGGGGAATTTCCATGCTGAAGTCATCCTCGAGCAGTTTGTTAATCAGATCTGTGTCGAGAATAGGAGTTGCTCCGTGACAGAATCCTGTTTAAAGTTTTGGGTTCAGTTACGTGTCGATGGGATTCCCGTCGAAGGCTGGAGAAGTGATTATGTTAAGTGACTGTAGATGTGTTTTCAGTGAATAAACATAAAAAAAAACCCAGACTCATCATTCGGGATCCAGTACAGCTCATATGAGCACTGGCGTTGGTTTTTTTTTCTTTCCCCCTTTTCCTTTTCTTCTTTGTGTAATAAAGACATTTTCATGTCTGCATACACTCTGTAGCCAAACGTATTCGAACACCTGTCCATCAGGCTTCCTAGAACAGTTGCCACATCCAGTGCAGCTGTATAGAACGTCTTGGTTTGCATGCTGTACCATCACACTTTGCCTTCACTAGAACCACGAGGCTCAAACCTGGTCCAGAATATCAAAGCGAGCTCCATGGAGACCTGGTTTGCTGCTGATGGAGTGGAGGAACTTAAGCGGTCCTGACCTCAACCCCACCGAACATCTCTGGGACCAAGTGGAAACCGACTGCACCCCAGGTCTCCTCGTTCATCATCAATACTTGATCTCGCTAACGTTCTTATGGCCGAATGAGCTCGCAGGCCCCTGCAGTCACACTCCAAAATCTAGCAGGAAAAAAGCGGGAACCGGACGTTCAGGAAGCACATACGGGTTGGACGCGCACTGGAACGTGCATGCACTTTTTGATGTATCGTGTGCGTAAGTGAACTGGAATGGGGGGAAAAAAGTCATGGACTTCCTGTGTCATGTTGTACTCGCGTTTCCACTCATCTTTTTAAATTCTTTCACAAACATGGGACTCTATTCACTCATCTAGTCAATATAGAGTAATCGGGCACTTAGGCTATGCTTAATTGGCCCTGTGTGTGTGTGTGTGTGTGTGTGTGTGTGTGTGTGTGTGTGTGTGTGTGTGAGAGACCTCTGATCCATGCTG
>JAQLOM010000037.1:23048768-23066520 GCA_030068315.1 Chrysichthys thysi | reverse complement strand
AAATATTGACTCTTTGCATAAACTTGATGTCATTGTCAATAAAAGCCTTTGAAACTTATGAAATGCTTGTAAATATACTTCAATACACCACAGAAACCTCTGACAAAAAGATCTAAAAACAATGAAGCAGCAAACTTTGTGAAAACCAGTATTTGTGTCTGTTTCAACTTTTGACCATGACTGTACAGTATAATGTAATAATCATAAGTATCTGTTAGCAATTGCTTTTATAACACTGTGCAAAACTTTCGGGTTGGTCAAGCCAGACTGTGAGAAAAGAACAGTCAAGCTGACCACATGGGTGAGAAACCTGCTCTGGGGTTCGACTTGGTTTTGCATGTTTACATCAGGACTGAACAGCTGAGCCTTGACCCTCTCAAATCTGCATCCTTTGCTCTGTGTCTTCCTGTAGTCTTGTTTCCTACCCAATATAAATTGGAACTCGAATATCTGCACAAATATTAGATTATATATATGATTGTGTGGGGAGGAAGTACTCTTATAAAGATGAGTCCAAGAGCTCTAACAGAATATATTCTGTTTTTATTTAAAAAAACAAAACAAAAAAAAAACACTGAATGACTGGTGCAAAGATTTAAAGAAGACGATCCTATTGAACCACATGCGGTAAACTCATGTAAACAACGCTCTACATATTCCAGCTCATGCTTCTGAATGGCCCTACTGATTAAAGAAGCAGTTCATTTAATTAAACATGGGTGAAACTTAGCTTTGGTCAGGTCTTTGCTGCCAGGACTGATTGAAATGCAGGGTCGATGATTGTTTAAGCGAGTTCTGAGAAGTTTTCAGGATCTGGATGTGGATTATGTATGAGCTCAATGGAGGACTGATTGGTTTGGGAACAATGAAAGGATGACCCTGTCACTGGCCGGAGGTATGTGTGTGCGTATGTGTTGTTGTATGGGACTGGAGAACAGGACTGAAGGTCAAGGTGACGCAGATGTCCTATCTTGTGCTCCACAGTACACAACTCTTGACATGGACCCATCCCTCATGCGCTGAGATAACATGCTCCAGATTTAAAGACCCTGTCCTTTTCGACAGTTGTCACAAGCGACAGTTCTGAAGTCACCATGCTGTTGACTTTGCTCTCGACTCTGTCGGCCCTCCAGGCTGTGGCTGCTGGTCAGATCACGGGTGAGTGCCCTGCATTTTTAGGACTTTTAAATTGTCATTTGAAAGCTGGCTATCTTGGGCATTTTCTCAATTTATTTCATAGACATCTAAAAGTTATTTGATTGGCTACTTGGAGATGCACACGGCAACGAAGGAAATTGTTAATACGGATATGCTGCATTTCAAATGCAGTAGATCGGCACTGGGGGCACGTTACTGTAAGTCTCAAGACGTCTGGACCAAAGGTGGCAAAAACAATACAGCCCCTGGGTCAGGACTCGGCCAATAATCTGACCAACTGAATAAACTTAGACTCCATGTTCTAAATGAAAACAGCCTCATGGGCTGTAAGTGAAAATGAAAAACTGAGAAAAAAGCTAGTCTCCAATATTTCACTCTGCGGCAAAATCTCTAAAGCTAAAAATTTGACACAGGCCAATTTAAGTTTGTTTCACTTCCACATTGCTGCACTATAAAATGTCAAAAAGTACAAGGGGTGGTTCATGTGATTTATTTATGTAGCGCACTGTGTGGAGGGGGGACATATTTAGGACAAGGGTTTTTTTTTTTGGGATAGTGAATAGCCGTCAGTTGATCGACTGGAACCGAATGAACCTTTCAGATCGTTTTCTAATGCTGATATACGGACATATTTAAGCAGAGTTGTTGATGTGTTATCGATTTCCGACTGATGTTTTTGGCTGGCAAAGGACTAAGTGTAATGTTGCTAAGTGTTGCCTAAAATGAATTTGTCACTCCTGGTCTTGGCTTTGCATTATAAACATGTCTGAATAGGTGGCTTAACAACTAGTCAGCCAGTTCATAATGCAGCGTCTTCACTTTGCATAAACAAAGAACATCTGTCTTTTCCCAACAAATAAGAAATATGGAACTTAATGGATTGGACAAGCTTTTCAAGTCTGCTTCATCTGCAAGACTATTTTATTCACAAGTATCACCTGTGAAGTCCAAGTTGACAACTCGTGACTCAACAGCAGTTCACAGTTTTTTAGCCACATCATATGTACCACATCCACCCAAAGTCCAGTTATCTAGAGTTAAAAAAAAAAAAAAAACAAGGATGTGTCATCATTGGTCAAAGGAACACAAAAGCTGCTGGATGAGGCAATAGATAAGGAAGAGCCAGTTGAAATGATTTATTTTGGCAGTGTCCAGGAATCTTGTGTTTACAGCACATCACCTTGACCTGATCCTTGGCTTCCAACACTTCCCATATTAGCAGAACATCCCGAAGAGATAAGTCCTATCTGCAGCCTGTCTGCCGTCACTAGATTGCACTCTATCGCCATGACCACTTTTGATAGTGAAAAGGAAGTGCAGAGATGAGGAATACTATGTATTCTTTATACTGGGTGAGACCATAATAAAGGATTTCAGTGTGGACTCTCAAGGAGCTGAGCTGGTTCTAGTCTCTAAAGTTTTATACTATCAAGATTTGCAAACCCATTCTCTGCATTAGCGTTGTAATATAACTTGTCTGTTGGCTCACTGCATGCCAAATCAACCCTTAATGGTCCAACCTAGTGTTCTGATAATGAATGTTAGTGCAACATTGCCAGAACAGGTGGTTTTGGGTTTTTTTAAAAATAAAATATATAAGCGTTTGAGAAGTTCAGCCGTCTGCCTTTTTCTCTCATACTTGTAACTGGAGCCAGGCTAAAGTGAATGGTCACATATTACCCAAAGCAATGTTTTGTCTGAAATTCTGCACCAGTGGATCTCAAAGACCACCCAACCACTGCTCTATAGTCTATTCTAGGTATTACTCGGTTCACTCCACATCATCGGTCATTTAAAGCAGGACATGTGCACCAAATACGTACCATCTTAATGAGCTTTTAGAGAGAGAGAGAGAGAGCAGGAGAGATATTGATTTGCGGTGCTTATTCACTCTCTGAATTGAGGCCTTTTCTGTAAACTGCTCACCTTAATGGAAAGAAAAGATCCTATATTATTTGAGGCTGACTTCCCAAAACCAAATTGTTTTCACACTGACTCTCTGGGCAACATTTTTCCTGTGCTTATTTGGTACATGTATTACCTTCCTGTATGTCGAGATAGATTATTCCCTGCCTGACGTTTACTATGGATTCATTCGGTCACTGCTGACAAAAGAATATTGATGTACAAACTCGCATTTGGTCCATACGCTGCAGATTATGAAGCGAATGCATGAAAGGAACTTTTTGTAGGTATATGTTGGTCCTCATGCTCATTTGTGGGTGAAATATAATATAGTCTACCATTTTCATGCCTTTGTCCATGGCCAGCTGCAGATCCCTGCTCGGCTTACATCAGTATGAACGAGCCCTGGAGGAATACCGATTACCACGTCAACAACTCTGCTGGCGTGCCCTTGTGCGACCGCCATGTGAGCGGTGAGTGGTACCGCTTCACTGGTATGGCCGGTGACGCTATGCCCACCTTCTGCATCGAGGAGAACCTCTGTGGCACCCACGCTCCAATCTGGCTCAACGGCTCCCACCCACTGCCTCCCGATGGCATCGTCACATTGCCTACGTGTGCAAGCTTCAACGATGACTGCTGCCATTGGCGTGGGACGGTGGACGTGAAAGCCTGTCCTAGGGGATACTATGTATACCGCCTGCCACGCCCCTCAGTGTGCTTCCACGTTTACTGTGGCCGTAAGTCTGCCTGCCAGCCGCGTCTGTTTTTGCTTACCCTTTTGATTTAATTACTGACAACATACGTATGCACTTTGGAATTTGTGTGTCTCTGGTAGATTTCTACGATATCTGTGATGAGGTGGAGTGCACTGGTTCCGACTGTCCACTGCAACTAGAGTGTCGTTGTCCTCCTGGGACTGTTCTGGGGCCCGACTCCCAGACTTGTCTGGGTGAGCCAAGAGACACCGAGGGATGGATGGTGGAAAAATGTCTAAGGAGGTTTTCAGCCCTGTTTAGTATTAATACGTCAAGGGAATTGGTTTGATCTGGAAGTTTATTCTGAACGACGAATAAACTTTGGTGAAAGCCTGGAGTGATGGATAATGGTATAACAGTGATGCTGTGACATCAGTGCTAAGTGTGATTTTTAATCTTTCTAAGCTGTGCTGACAGAACTGAAAAAACTTTTGTCCGTTGAGGGATAATAGCAGAGATTATTAGAAACAACAGGGCCTGGATAGATGTAAGAGTGTCATTTAATTGGGGGTGACAACCATTTTATAAAAGCCCTTTCACTGTGTAATTACTGTCTTATCTTGAATGGCATGTTGGCCCCGGTGCTACCAGTCTCTACTTAAATAAGAGAGAAATAAAAGAAAGTGTTGTATTTCATTTCTCCTTAATCTCCGTTCAGTATTACCTAACTACCAGTCCCATGCTGTCACACAGTCCACCATTGTTTAGTTATTTAGCCTACCCGCTGTCATTTACTCAGACTTCACTTCCCATCTCATTACTTTTCTCTCTCTCTCTCTCTCTCTCTCTCTCTCTCTCTCTCTCTCTCTCTCTCAAAAAAAATCTCTCTTGTTGTTTTTCCACACAAGACATCAATGAGTGCGAGAGTAGCAATGGTGGATGTGCTGAAATGTGTGTGAACACCAAGGGCTCGTGGCGGTGTGGGTGCGGGCAAGGCCGAGTACTGGATGCCGACGGCAGAACCTGCAAAGGTAAAACTCAGCCAGATTTAGCCTAAAGTAAGTACAAAACACTTCCCACTGTTCATAACTTTTTAATGTTGTTAATTGACGGTGTTTTTTGGCTGCGTGCAGAGATCGCAGGTTGCCACAACGTGAATGGGGGCTGTAGCCATGACTGCTCATCAGACAATGACTCGTATTACTGTCACTGTCCCAGAGGCCTAACACTGGGGGAGGACAAGCGAAGCTGCCAGGGTCAGCTATACTGCACTCATATGGGTTTGGTTTCCTGTGTGTGTGTGTGTGTGTGTGTGTGTGTGTGTGTGTGTGTGTGTGTGTGTGTGTGTGTACTCGAAATTCTGATTTGAGGAGCTTTTTTGTTCTCAATGAGGAAAAAAAATATGTTTCTCTGGGCTTAGGCTAGGCTTAAATTATGTTGCGCTTGGGTTAGTGTTGGTTTGAACTTGAGCTAGGGTTAGGACTGGGATAGAGTTTGGGTTGCCTAGGGTTAGAGTAGACCTGGGAATGTGGTGGGGTTAGGGTTTTGCTAGAGTCGCTAAGATTTAGATAGAATGGCTATGGTAAGGGGAGGTAGGTTTGCTAAAGCTTATGATTGATTGGGGATTGAGCGAGGTTTAGGATTGGGTTAGCGTTTGCCCAAGTTTATGGAGGGTTTGGATAAAGGGTTGGGGTTATGGTTTGTCTAGGATGATGATGGTGTTGGGGTTATGTTAGACTAGGGTGCTAAGTTAGATGTGCCAGGGTTACTGTTGGTCTGAAATGAGAGTTGGAGAAGCATCGACACAAGTTGCCACAAAGTTTAACAGCTTTTACTTGGAAATCAGTTGAATCCAAGTGAAGTTAAAATGGTGTGTTTATTTCCTGCCCAGTGCCTGTGCAGTGTGATCCCAGCTCTATTGATGTGTCTGTTCCCAAAGACCTTGTGGGTGGCCTGGAGCTCTTTTTGTCAAATTCCTCATGTCGCGGAGTCTCCAATGGCACTCACATCAACCTTCATTTCAGCCTGAAGACCTGCGGCACCGTGGTCAAGGTGAGGAGAAACATGGCAACTACTAATAATCGTCATTTGTCACTGGAGGGGATTTGGCTCACTCAGCAACTCATCTGAGTGCAACTTTCAGGACCCTGATTTCGTGCCAGTAGGCCTTCGCGTGTACAAATCCACGTTAATAATGTAGAAGAGAGAAGAATAATATTAAACTTCTAATTATAGTAAAAAAAAAAAAAAAAGCAGTTTATTGTTAATAGTTGCAAATGTGTAACTGGATGGCCAGTTTTTGACCAGAATCACACTACTTTATAATGTTCTTTATACTGTAGGATTGTGCCCTTGTTTTTTTTTTTTATAAGCTTCAAATCCAGAGACTAAGATGGATTGGATCCTGTAATCATTTCTCTGTTGTACTGGTGTGCACTTGGGGTCATTATATCTTGGCAGAGGCAACAAGGATTAAGGCTAAAATATCCTGGCCATCAGTCTTTACTAGCGCCTCTGGACCGCTCGCTACAAACTATTTCCTGTCTCCCTTTCTTTCTCTCTCTCTCTAGGTAGTCGATGACAAAATTATCGGCACAAATCTGGTAACCGGACTCCCAAAGTCAAGTCCGACCAGCAGTGGAGATCTAATTGTACGCACCAGCAAGCTTTTGCTGCCCATCACGTGCGAGTTCCCTGGTCAGTACGATGTATCGGATGGTTTCCTTCCCAGTGTACGCAGCTCTGCGCTGGAGCTCTCAGGACACAGTGAGGGCATCTTCCCTTTCACGCTGGAGCTGTTTAAGAATGCAAAGTTCTCCGAGCCCTACAGTAGTCCTCCTCAGCTGCGCTTACGTGATGCGCTGTATTTTGGGGTAGAGCCACGTGAGCACGTGGAGGGCCTTACTGCCCTTGTGGAGACCTGCTTCGCCACGCCTGGCCCCAAACCTGACCAAGTCCTCAAATATTACCTCATTAAAGACGGGTGAGTGATTTGGGTACCATAATCGGAAGCCCATCTGTCCTTGTAGTCATGTGACTTTAGTCCTCAAAGGGCCTCAACAGTTCTCCTGTAGTTGATTTGGCTGTCTGTTTTTCATCTGTCTGCACTCGCTGCTTGATTATAGCCAGTGAGCTGAAGAACATCATCAATTAGCTAAGTGGAGGTCTGGTTGCAAATGTGCTGTTCAGGGTCTCACTCAGTCTTTCACTAGAACAAAAGTCGTAGACTATTTAGCCTGCTTTCTTCCTGTCAGCTGTATTTCAGATGAGACAGTACGCCAGCTCTCAGCCAAAGATCGGCTCTCTAAACACTACGAGGTTCCTGTCTTCAAGTTCATCGGCAGTGACAACAGGGTGAGTGGAAGGGCACACACAAGCAGGCAGGCCTTCTGCAGTCAACTGTCTGAGATCGAGAAGCCCTGTTCTATATATTACCACGACCCCTGCTGTCCACCTTTGCTGACACGATAAGATGACCCTCGGGTCCTCGTTGGAAGACGGACATGACAGCTTAAGAGGGCAGCAGTCTCAAACTTGTACCGATTTGCAGTCAAATCCTTGTGTGATGTCCAATGAAACTTTTGATCCCAAACTCATTTTTAAATTCAAGCACACACAGATTAGTCAATGAAGTCATCTCGTGAAGGTATGCGCATAATTTGTACTTTATGCAAGCACATTAGCTGTAGATCACATAATGTAGGCTACAAATGAATATAGGTGATAAGTCGGACTCCCTTCGGTCAGTTGTAATGCAGTACGGTAATGCTCAGTGCTAAGGCACAATCAGTGTCTGAATATCTTTCTGCGATGATCTGCAACAAATGATAACTAACAACTACAAAGGGTTTACCGAAGGATTCATTTGGGGTGCTTCCGTGCATCATTTTGAAGTCCTGAAGGAGAAATGGGACACCTTATGGTTATCCAAACCTTGCTGGAACACACAAAGGAAATCAAAGAGCAAGTATGCCATTAGAGGCAGAAGCGAAAGAATGAGAAGGGCAAATCAACTTCTTTCCTTTTTGGGACCAAAATCCAATCACTTTAGGCAATTCCAAAGTCAAATATAACAATACCTCACATATAGTAAAGCTGATATGTGTATGTTATGTGATGCTGTACATCAGCTCCTGACAATGTCTCAGTGCCTTTATGTGTGTGTAGGAGGTGTACCTGCACTGCCGGGTGCTGGTGTGTGGTGAGGAAGAGTCACGCTGCACACAGGGCTGTCGCGGACGTCTGAGGCGAGACCTCTGGACTGAACAGCACCAGGAGAAACGCACGCTAACCGGAGGACCCATTCTCATCCTGCCAGATCCGTAATCAGTGCACGCACACTTATAAACCTGCCATCCTCCTCTCTGTTTATAACCCCGAGTCTGTGTTCACTCAAACATCATCATACCACGCCCTTACCGGTCCGGTCCTTAGCTATTCCAGAATATCTATACAACGTTTAATACAGAAATGTTACTAGTATTTCTATTACAAATGATCACGACATCGGTGTTTGCATACAGTTTTACGATGCAGGTGCTTTGGCATCAGAGTTTGGGGTTGTTGTTTTTTTTGACACGAATATGAATAATAAATTATATACAGTATATTTTGTAATAGTCATGCTATGTCATGCTTGACATGAATTAATATTATTTTTGCTTAAAATAAAAAAAAGCTGTATTACAATTCTATGCTAATGAATTCTATGCTAACATTGGTGTATGTTTCGACGCACGATATATCTATAATATGGGTGAAATGGGACGATCTGTGTCTAGTTAGTGCTCCAAATATCCATATCTCTGTGGATTTAAACCTGAAGTTCAGATAACCTGAAGCTTAAACAAAAAAAGGGTGAATTTTAAATAGGAACTCTACCACTATGCACACGGAAACACACAAAATCATTGGGAACAAGTCCATAGGCACTGTAAGCACTCTTAGCATGGTGTGTGTGTGTGTGTGTGTGTATGTGTGTGTGTGTGTATTCTGACTCTGACAGTTTCCCAACCTCAGCTACATCACTTGAGTCTCAACTGGAGATGTGCTTGGGAGTGTGTCTTTATTTCCTGCCTGTGATATTTTTTAATGTAAAATTCAAAATCTGAAATAGCCTAAAGTAATTATCCGATCTACCATCCATGTGACCATGAACATGTTCTTTGTTTGTCCCTCAAGCTTCATCTGTGACTACGGGATATTTGTAGACACAGATTTACCCTTGTTCTATTCTTGCCAGAATGATCCTCAATTGAAAAGCCATTTTATGCATGTCCAAGTATGGAGAAAAAGACTTACGATATGTGAAGAGCCACACGAGTCCGGTATTTATTCAGAAGAGCATAAAGTTTGAAATAACTTAGGAATGTTGTAGAAGATGCATCAGAAGTCATGTTAAGGATGTTCTCGTGTCACTGTTTTTAATCTGGGTGAAATGGACCCACTCTTTTGCAATGTAGATACCAGTGTTTGGATCGTATCGACAGGTGAAGGGTTAATTTGAACGGCAGCCCTGCACTTTAATAAATTACGAAGATACTTCATTTAGTCTGGGGTGCACAATGACACTTATCCCCCAACCAGTCGTAATGTGCTGTTTGACTTCAATTTAGAATTATTATTATTATTGCACTCTTAGAGCGCTCCGTCTACTTAACCAAACCGTTAATCCTGTAGGAGCACGAAAGAAATGCTGTCCTCCCACATACCTGTAGAGGTTTACCATTTGGGTAAATCTGTAAACCCAAACCTATATCTACATATACATATTTTAATAAAAAGGAATGATGAGAACTCTGGGATTCAAGCATTTCATGGTTGTTTGCTCCACATGAGTCTTTAGCACCACCAGTCTCGCTTTGGAGTCCGCTGAGCTCTTTTTAGTTGAGTTTGAAGGCGCTTGGTACTGGTGAGTCATCATGCTTGACATGAGGAGTGGTAGTTCTTAAAGCTCGTCTTTCTCCTCTCCCTCACAGATACACGCTGCCCTCTGGCTGTTCATGAATGGCCTGCAGCCCAGAGTCCAAACCGTGTTGTACATGGTGTCCGCAAACGCCTCGCAAGCTGAGAGACGGAGAAAAGAGTGATATTTTATACAATCATTAATTATTATTAGAAAAAAACCCAAGCAGTTGAAGATAAGGATGTCAAAGGGTACAAAATTCAACAGAATGTCAGAATACAAAGGACCAGTCACCTTATCTTTAACAATGTCAATATCACCTACTCTACAGTTGGCACCTACATCTTGTTCTCATGGGTGTGCGTGTGTCGAAGCACTTCTCACCTTCCACCTTTGACATGAAGCCCAAGCTCTTCTTGAGATCACTGCAGATGCTGTGGAGACACCAGCGGAACTTGGTGTCGCAGCGGTACTTGTTGGAGCCGCACGTGTCATAGCACATGTCCAGCTGATTACAGCATTTGGTCATGGCTGGGATGCCCATGTCCAACTGTGGTAGAACATTGTGTGAAATTAGTGCATGGTATGGTTTTTAAAGCTGTGATTTCTTTTCATTAAATTGATTATGTGCTCTTGGAAAAAAAGGGTTCCTTGGGTTGTGGATGCTTGAGTGTCTTAGCTTCCTAAAGAGGTTTTACTTTTTAACTGAAGAGGGTTAGGGTTGCAGAGAACCAAAGAACCTTTAAATGGACTGGATGAAATCAGCGGCTCCCCCCTGCAAGAGTGTAAAATTCATCTTCATAACGTTCATGAATAAAGATTCCAGACAGTACCGCATCACTAGGGGTGTACCATCAAAGGGATGTGTGATTTTTACCTTAAGTATCTTTTACCTAGGAAGGTGTATGTGGTGTACCTTTTCAGCTTTTAGCTTTTATAGTAGTGGTTTGTAAGATCTGATTTTGGATGTCAAAATATTTTTGAGGTTTCCAGGTAAAGCATGCACATTAAAGGTACAAAACATGTCCCCTGGATGGTACCACCCCAGTAACGAGGAAAAGTGCAGTTTGGTACCTTTATTTCTGAGAGCGTCGATGAAGCAACCTAACTAACTCCTCTAGTGTTTTAGCCGCTCACTTTAGTTGTACCTCTTGAGATCTACCTCCCTGAATACTTGATCTTCAACCATAATCGTGCCCACCTGACCATCCAATTATTGCCTGAAGAAACCCTGGTCCATATGGTTGGTTTAACCACAAAACAAACATATTCTGAGCTCTGTAGTGAAAATGGATAGACATTATGGTGTTAGTTTGTTAGTGATGCTTCAGAGGACACATACACTCTCCGGTACCTGGAAACCAAGCAAAGAGGATGTGCAGCCGTTGGGTTCGGGCATCTGGTAGCCCGGACGAGCTTGTGGAGCTTTACCTGTCAATCAACAAACACGCCTGTGTTACCCAACATGCCTGAGCTTTGCCTGCATAAAGCTGATATTATCTGCTTTGTTATATAACAGTGTTGCTCTCATTCTGATAAAGATAATACGTCTGAAGCAATAGTTTTGTAAGACAGCAAACATTTAACACTGGCTCTCCACTGTTAGTATAACGAGCCAACACACTAGCATCGATCAAACCGAAATGAAAAGCAGAAACAAGCTTTGCCCAAGCACTTTCCTTCAGATTTGTCAGCATGACTTTATTTTGCGGGTGTCCACAGCCAAGAGTGGTGTGATGGACACAAAGCAAAACCAAGCCATTCACTGGAAACACATCACAGCTCTGGCAACGTCAACATTTAGCTTGGCTTGCTTACCGTATCTGCAGCGGTACTGGCACACGCCATCGCGGCCTCCCATCAGCTCCAGCAGTGAGTCAAAATACCCATTGACTGCTTGAAAGCTGCCTCTGATGGAGCTCAAGCCCCATTCAGAGTCCTCCTCGGCATCCTGGGTAGTGCTGGCGGCAGCTCCGGCCTGGTTCCCCTCTGCAGGAGCGTCAGCTTGGGCTGCGTCGGCACCGGCAGCCTCTAAAACTTTATTCAGGTTGGACTCTTCAGCTGCTGACGGAAGCTCCTCGGCAGAAGCAAAGGGGATGAGCGTGGCAGCCAGGCCTGTGGAGAGGCAGAGCAGAAGAACGAGAGCACGGCGAGCGAACATGCTGTAGCCTTGTGTGGGACAAGTGTCTGTGAAGTGAAAGAGTGAAACAGCCTGCCACTGATAGTGCCTTCTGGACAGGACTTTGGTCCCCGATTAGATCAAGCAGACAGCGAGGCACTGGCTGGTGCTAAGGTCAAAGGGCACAGCAGGATCACATGTAACACACTCCATTTAATCTTCTCTTGTAGGTTTTCTATCTTGTTCCTCTTTGAAACTAAAAGCCTCTTCATGATATTCTTTAGCCTAATCCTAATCTCTCTTTCACGTTGTAAAAAGTATAATCGTGCACCAAGTGAAACCCGACACCGTCACGGGAAAAATGTTTATTTTATTTATTTATTTTTATTCTTAAATTTTTTTATTTTTTTTTTTAACAAAGGTGAACTATACATCATACCTAAACAATCTAAAATGACCTAAATGATAATGAAATGTTACAGGTAAAACTATATTGCAGAATCCAACATGCAGTCATTGGGTTGGGCAATTTATTGCAATCCATTGGCAAGACTTGGGGTACATCTAGTGGTTAAACAGATGAACAACAAACACGCAGTCACTGCAAGCCAGTCAAAGTGCAGCCTGTTTGGAATTGCTGGCTGCAGTAAAGTCCTGAAGGCACGTCCTCTGCGTCTAGTCATAGAGTTCTTCGGCACCGGGTATGTAATTTAATGGATTTCAAAAGTACACGGTGTAAGAAGCGAGATGTTATCTATTTCCCTACTTTATCCTTGCGTCTGACTGATAACCCATAGACTTTATCTTCTACTGACAACAGTTTTACACACTCTCTCACTAGTCCAAAAGTTCTCCGTAGCCATCTTAAGAATAGTAGGGCCTGTAAAAAGTCTGAGTCATTTGCAGAATATGTTGTTTAACCGAATGGTCGGGAAGTAGTTTAAACTCTTTACGAAGCCATACATGACTGGATAGCTTAAATGTTTTGATTTTGATGGTTTGATGGGTATATATATGAGTTTACTCTGAACCTGCCAAGTGCTGGAATCACTGCTGTAATGGCTTTAGCATGAAATTAAATACCTAAAATTATTTATTTTATTGTCACAGGCTGAACATCAGGAGAGGACAGGAGTTTCTCAGAAAAAGAGCATACATCAGAGTAATACACCACTTCTTGCCTGGCAAGACTGCAGCCTCTTTATTTATTTTACCACACTTGAGAGTCACTAAAGAGCGAGAACACGTTTAAACTCGCAGAATCCAGAGTCACAAAGCGGCCATTTTTATGAATCAAGCATCCTAATCGTGTCCATTCAGCATGGTCCGTATCTCCTCCCATACCTGGCTGTAAAAGAGAGAAATCAAAGTGTCGGTAAAGTGAACAAATGCGCTAGAAGCCTAAAAGATGTTGTATTAACGATGAATATTACTCTAATTTCGTTTTTTTGTGCTATGAGGAACGTTATGACTGCAAAGCCTGATGAAAGCAATACATACGTTTTTGTCTCCTCGCTGACTTTTGCTTTGCTCAAGATCATCGAAAGGTCTTGTTCAAGATCCTTTTAAGAAAGAAAAGGACAGTTTGTTTCATATGATGTACACTTTGGACACGCCACAGGATTCTTTCTGTATTTACAATCTGGAGATTTACATAAGCAGGAGCACGAGCTTCTTAAAGTCTTGTCCGTCGTTACCTTGTTGGTTTTCTGGAGAAGCACATTCAAAGCAGCAAAGTTCAAGACTTCATCCTGGAGACAGAAAAAGACACATTTACACCATTACTTGATGTTCTGTGAGCCAGGACACGATGTTATATTCTAACTGGATGCCAGAAGAACAGCACTTCTGAGTCTCTGATACAGTTCTCGAGAGCGCTGGTGGTAACCGTGGACACCATTGTCTCTCTGATGTCTTTCTGAAGCCTCTGCACCTCATCCCACACTTTCCACACCTGCTGCGTCTTAGCCTCCACCTGAGCCATGGACGAAAGTTCACAATCTTGCAAACTGATCGGTACCTCGGATGTCTGACCCGCTGTCTCGGGGGGACAAGACAAAACAAAAACGCGGACTTTAGCAACCAATAATTTGTTTTATGTAATGAGGTAGTACGCTGATGCTTACTGTTGGTGAACTTTCCTTTGTTTTAGAAATATTACTGGCAAATTGAATTGAATTTTGTTCACTCCTAATTGTGGTCAGCTCATGTGGACGATGTATTAACTAAATAGTAATAGTATCTGTGTAAACTTGGCAGACCTACACCAAATGGTCAAAGGTTTGTAGACACCTGACCATCATGCCCATATGTGGGCCTTTTCCAAACGGTGGCCACTAAGTGTGGAGCGCACAGTTGCCTGAGCTCACTAATATTCTTGTCAAGGAAAATGCACAAATCCCCACAGACACACTGCAAAATCTAGTGGAAAGCCTTCCCTGAAGAGTGGAGCTAATCATTAACAGTGAAGCGTGAACTAAATCTGGAATGTACATATGGGTGTGACGGTCAGGTGTCCACAAACCTTTGGCCATTTAATGTATATGAGACTGTAGTTATTTAAACAACACGGGTATGACAGCAAAACATGGTGAATGCTGGAAGATGAGCTTTGTAGTGCTTTGTACCATTTTCATTTTGGTCTACCAGGGTTTTTGTTTGACCATCTTCATACTCTATGCTGACTCTGAAGGGGGAAAAGAAATTCGAACATTTGGTTTGAGCAACATGCACAATGAAATCAAAATGATTAAAAAAATAATAATAATACCTGTCATTTTCCTCTAGAGCTCTCCTGGCTTCCTGTTCCAGTGATAACACGTGGCTCGCCACTTCCTTTAACTCGGTTGCTTCTATGGAGCCTCCGAAGGGGGTGCATGCAGACTGAACACAAGTTTGTCCGACTGTCCTCATTACTGACAATGTTAATCACTTAAACCTAATGCTAATCTTAATCTTAATCATAACCAAAAGCAAGATGAAGCAGATGCCAAACTTGTCGAATATTTCTAATCTTATGAGAACCCTAAGCCTTAAAATTTCCTTGTTATTTATAAATTTCTGCTGTGTGCCAGATGCCAAATCTGGCCTTTTTACGTCCAATTATTATTGACTGCTAAGATGTTTTTCCTCTCATGATCCAAAGGTAAAGTTCTCACCTTGTCCTGGAGAGGTAACTGAGAAGACACGAGTGACCCGATGTACAAATCGTACTCTGTCTGAATAAAATAAATGATCACATACAGTATTTTATACTTAAAAGTAATCTTGGGTTAATTAAGGTTGGAAGATTAAATTGACAGGTAGATCATTCTTATAATTTATTGGAAGCCATTCCAATTCTGATTTAATTGGAAAATACATCCAGGGAGATTCACTCATGAGTCAAAGATGTGTTTGTATGACGTGCGTGTGTGCATTAACTAGGCGTCATAGCGTCTCACCTTGATTTCTCGGAGGACGCTGCCGAATACAGGTGAGCCGTCACACACGTCATCGAAGATAGGACTCAATTCCGTGAGGCGCTCTCTGCAGGGACCGCCGGTGGCAGGAAGTTTCCGCAGTGCCTAACATAAGCACACTCACACATTAACAACTTCCTCTGTCGGAAATGTGCATCAGTCTCTTGCTGTCCTCTGAGACGACTAAGTACAGTGTAATTAGCCGAGCCTGGAACACATCAGTCAAGCTCATGAGATGACAGCGTCCCCATAATGGCTTCTCAGTTAAAAAAAATAAAAATAAAACATTTTAATGTTAATACACTATTTTACAGTTTATGTCCAAAAAAAGATTGCATGGTTGGATAATTTGCTGCATTATCCTGTCAGAAACATGTCTGGAGTGTTACTGCATTTAAATCTTACCCCACTTATTTTACATTAACATGAATAAAATCGCTAAATGAAGTTCATTTACTGGAATGTTAACTTGGAACGTTCAGATAAAGGAAAACAGACTTAAACAGACTCTCATGGAGATTTGTGTGAGAGGTTCAGGTTCATGAGTCAAATGGGCCCGGAAAACATTTCACAAGACTTCTATAAGGAAAAAACTGGCCTTTCAGAGAGCTGAAGAAAGGGATTAAAAGATATCCATGTTTAGGGAGTTCAAGGAGGGTGTGGGGGGAATTAAGAGAAAATAACTAAAACAAAATCCAATACAAACATCACAAGAGTTAGGAAAAGGTCCTTAGAGACAAGTGGAATAAATCACATTAATATAAGGGTCTGTTCATTTGTTTGTTTCTATTACTAGCCTTAATAAAGGAACATGTAAAAAGTAAGGTAATGCAAACTTTTCCATTTGGCTCCATCTATAATTCTAACCTGCTGAAGCCTGCGCTCATGCCGCTTTGCTGCTTCTCTGCCAATCAGACACTTCCTGGTAGTCAGGTCTTTTGTCCTTAAAACCTGCATGTCAAAGTGCTGCCTGTGGCGCAGTCGATCGCTCCAGGTGATCTCAGCTTTCTGTCTGTCCTCCTCCACCATGTCAGCCCCCACACAACCCTCCTGCTTTGCTTTTCTCAGCGTAGCTAGCTCTGTCATGTCCGGAACTCCCCTCAGATCAGTGGTCAGCAATTCCTCACGGGAGCTTTCTGGCCGTTCCTGGATCTCAGGCTCTTGTAGCGTTGGGGCTATGGTGAAACCATGCAGGGTGTTAATAGTTTCTTCTACATTAGCTTCCATTTTGCGCCTTTCCTGAAGACGAGCAGGCCTCATGTGTGTACGCTTGGGCTTGTTCCAGTTGGGCTTGTGTGGCCTGCAGTAAAGGGGTTTATGAGTGAGGCTGTTCGGACCCAAGTGACCTGAGCTGTAGGTGTGGATGTCGGCTTTGTGTGCTTTTTCCACACTATGGAGAACTTCTGTCAACTTGCGCTGCATATCTGAGCGCCTTGGAGTCTGGTTGCCGCCTGATCCAGACATGGCTAAAGCTACCATAAGTAAAGAAGAGAAATCAAATTGTGAGTGGATCACCTGCAGCACAGGACTGGCAGCGGTGTCTGCTGCACTGTTAAGAGTTCATTTTAAACACTGTGTTATTACTGGTTATTTTATTTGATACACCAACCTTCTGGGTCCACCTTGGAGGTTTAGAGACTTTTTCCGTGCATATGCTGCGTTAATCTTCTGCTAGTCCTTTTTATAGTATTGACCAGAAGATTGCTGTTAGCTGTATGGATAAAAAGGTGGTCAAAACACGAGAACAAATCAACACAGGACACGATACAATACAATGTCAGTGCCACTGATGTGCTGAAACACCCAAATGATATCTGCTCCGTGGTGGTCATACGGTGCTTTCTTTCCACAGGATGGGGTAGTAGGCAGAACACAAGTCAGTATTTGGAAACCTTAATGACTGCTTTACCTGATCAACTGACCTGTGAAGGTACAGACCGGTGGATTAAGCCACGTGTCCAAATCTTATAAATCTTGTATTTGTAATTGAAATTGTACTTCAGTATGAGAGGTGCCACGGGAGCACAACTGGTCACGTCGTCAGCACACGGCTCCAGGGTCCCTGATTCGAACCTGGACTGGGCTCGCTCTCTGTGTGGACTTTTATTTATTCTCCCTCGGTCTCTGGGTTTCCTCCATGCTCCAGGTCGTCTGTGCTCAGTTGCCCATATAGGTGTGAATAAATATGTGCACGGGGTCCTGTGTAAATAGTTATTCATATTTAACTATAATAATAACTCCCAACCAAGGTAATCATCCAAAACACCAATCTGTGCAGTGTGATAATGGGACGAGAGCCATTTTTACAACTATATTAGACATTTATTCACAGTACAGGTCCTTCATTTACAGTCGAGAGATGTTAATAAAGCAAATGAGATAGGAAAAAGGGATTTTACTCTATCATAAAGGGAAGGAAACTTCAGTAGCCTATTATCTATCTATCTATCTATCTATCTATCTATCTATCTATCTATCTATCTATCTATCTATCTATCTATCTATC
>JAQLOM010000037.1:23010209-23030134 GCA_030068315.1 Chrysichthys thysi | reverse complement strand
ATGTGTATATATATATGTGTATATATATATATATATATATATATATGTGTATATATATATATATATATATATATATATATATACACCGGCTAAACCCAGGATTATTAATATTTACACTGAAAGAAATGTACTTTCACGGCACTAAAATCGCCCCATTCTTCCTGTCGCTGGCTAATCGAAAGCCATACGCCATAGCCTAGGTAGTGCTTGTAAGGAAAATTTAGGAACGTGTATATAAATAAATAAAATTCTTTTGTGAAAGCTAGATGATGGCGCATGCTGGGTCGAAGACCTAATATTTATGAAATACTGTGTACTGGGAAACTGAACAGTGTGTCATTAACTACTTAACGTGCATTAGGAGACATTAGGAGATGACTCTTTGAAGTGGACTCAAAATATTAGAAGAGTGGAGCGACAAGAGAAAAAAAAAAACACATACAAGGCACAAAGAAAAGCCATCTATAGGGGAAAAGTCTGTAGATTTGAGAAAATCTGACATTTAGGAAGCACTGGACATTCGTACCAAGGACGAAACTCTACATCCTGAATAAATGCCTGCGTTTAAATACCGAAACATGAATTCTACGTGTTTTTATTATTTCCTGTGTTGCAGGATTTTTCTGGGACCTGTCGCTGCATGTGTGAATGACACATGAATATCATCTATAAAGGCTGATGAAGCAGATACGCTGACAACATCATGGGTTGCGTCACGAGTGTGAAAATAGAGCAGACAGGTTCGTAATGATTTTCTTTCCCCTCAGGTGTTTTGGCGTCATTTACACCTGCTTTTAATTCTCCACCGAGGTCTTGGGAGTTAAGAGGCGGCGGTTGTGTTTTTCCTCACCTGTTTTTCCCACATGAACTGTGAATCATGTACACAAAGACTGCAGGCCAGAGTTCCTCATAGGGGCTAATGTCAAAGTAGAACCTGTGAAGACAAGCGGAGAGTAAATGAACTGCATTTGTTCATCTTTTTTGGAAAACTTCAAAAGAGCGAGAGAGAGGAAGGGAAGGAAAAAAAAAAGAGGCTGTGAGGGAGCTACTGTTTATCACTGCTATAACAAGAACGTGAGCCAGCTTGCTTTCTGGACATTTAACATTATCCTTTAGTCCTTTTTTTTGGTTGTCTTGTAACATCTAACTCAAAATAAAATAAATCATTCCTTATTTATTCCTACCATAAAAGGTCATTATGTAAGTGAAGTAATAAGTATACAGGAAGTGGAACTGTATCTGTTGCTATACACAGTTTCACATTAAGCACAAAAAAAAAAAAATTTAACCTGATATTAGACCAAAAAGTTATTGTAACAAAGTAGGAGAGCCTAAGGTTAGGTCCACACTAATATTTTAGATTTAAAAAGGCATAATCCTTGCTACGTTTACACTGCTCCAGAGTTTCCGAGTTTTGAAAATGCTGCTAGCCCCATTTTAATTCGAAAAGGTTTCAATGTGGATGAGGGGAAGACGGAGGCTTTTGAAACCGATGACGCCCATGTTCACCTATGGATTGGATCGGTCACGATGTATCCTTCCCTGATTCGTCTCGTGACCATTTTCCAAAAGGAAACCAATCCACATCAGCCTTGATTAACAGTAGCGACTGCAGCGTGGATAACGAATTAGAAGCGTCGCTGAGCTTGCTGCCTTTTCTAGCAAGTTACATTATTCAAGTGATCCACGACTAAGCAACAGATTGAAAAGTAGTTCGTACCAACACACGTGTACCCAGTGTATGTGAACGACCATGTGAAACGCGTTTTCAGGCATGCTGGTATGGATGGAGATTATCTCTAATACGAAGCTAAAATATTCCTTGGTTTAAAACTAAAAAGTATTAATTTGGACATATCCCAAGTGTCCAGTAAGAACACAGTGTTTCAGTGCCTGAGCTAGTTAGGAGACGCACCTAATGTATTCGCCAATTATTGTATACAAATAATCATTTCTTTTAGAAAAACAAAGCAGGCCTATGCACGCCTGAGTGAATGAGCCTCTGAGGCGTATACTTACAGTTCAATCTCTTTGTACATGGGGGTAGGAAGGGCATGCTGTGAGAGCGTCTTCCACTCCTCTGATGTGCAAATGCTGTGGTATGACAGTTTCTCCATAGTCACCCTGTAGATGCACTCCGAATGTCTGATCCGGTGATACATCTACACAAAGACACGCGCAAGACATCTTCAGGACTACAGTCTATTAGGAGGCTTTTCCTGGACAGACACGTTAGGTATGTAAATGAATACAAACACATTTGTTTTGTTCCTGAGTTGTCAGAAAGGTTCACAGGACATCTGACTGAGACTAGCTGTGCGCATCGGAACTGGGATACCAACGAGACGCCACGCGAGTGGGAGGTTTTTGCCGTTGATGCGGACGGATATGAAGCTTGCACGACAAAGAAGTAGAAAAAACAAAACAAAACACTGTGACCAACAGGACACAGAAACGGTCAGGGCAGGTACAAACACTAATAACAAAAAAGCCTCCTGGTTTAGGCCACGCCCACTTCAGTTTTAAATCTAACTACAGATATATGAGTATTTGGGACACAAAATATATTGTGGAATTGCTTGAGACCGGTAAAAAAAAAAAAAAAAAAAAAAAAAAAAAAAAACCACGCGCGCGCACAGTCAGGAATTCCTCTGGGTGATGGTTTCTCCACAGATATTCACAGAAACCTACACTTTGTGGAAATCTATTGTAAAAAGTGTTATACAAATAAACCTGAACTGAAGTCCAGCAGTTGTGGTTCAGTTTCTGCCAAATAAATACGCACATGTAAAATTCACACCCAGGAAAGAAACGAAAGAAACGAAAAAAAAGAACAAAGAGAAAAACTAAAAATAAAAAAATAAATCACCACACTGCTGTGCCCTTTCTAACGGTTTCAGCAGTGGGTATGGAGGTCATTATTTATTGTTTTTCCTCAGCAACTGTTTAGCCACTAAACCTGATGCCTGTCAGAGGAAAGAAAATAGCCCCCGAAGCCAAATTTCCAAACCTAAACCACGTTTGCCAAACCCAAGGAACAATTGCTACTCTGTACACAAGACTAAACACCACGTTTCTTTACACACACCCGCCGTGGCCGAGCCCGTTTGTCTTCCCCCCTGTGTATCAGTCAAAAGTAAGAAGAGGCTTCAAGGGATTAAAAATATTGTGCGATTAACAAAGTAAAGCTACGAGTGCGTGGAAATCCAAGAAAACGCGTTAACAGTTGGGAAACGAACCACTATTATGACTTTTCATGTCCCCATGATTCACAACTCATGATGAATGTCTAACTGACGATGATTAAAATCCGTCAGCTGTGGCCGAAGGAATTGCGTCTAAATCAGAATCTCATTGCCGAGGAGTCATAATTGTGTTTGTGGTCGTTTAACTGGGTAATTTACAAATGTCATGTATAGGAATTGAACTCCAGGGAGTGACCCGTGCCCCTCAGAGGATCGTAGACACGCTGGTCTGTTACTCACGTTTGCACAGTGTAAGGCCAGAGCACAAAAGACAGCGAACATCTTAAAGTTGTTCTCGTCGGTTTTAGTGAAGGCACTTCCGTTCAGCTTGTTCACCATCTGTACGACGCCTATTACCGTCCCCCGGCTGACGATGGGCATGCACAGGATGTTCCGCGTCGTGTAGCCGGTGTACAGGTCCACTTCTCTGTGAAACGTGGAAGATGACACACATTTAATTGGGTGTATAAAGCGTTTGCGTTCTGTACATGTGGAATTTCAGAGAGCGTGGCCTTAATATAAGGCATCAAATAAAGGCCACGCATGAGAGAACGTAAACAGCGTCCCATAATATGAGAGAGGCGAACTATACAACATGGAACTGGTATTTTTTTTTTTTTTTTTTAGTGTGATGACATTTTAATGGTTTATCAAGTTTTTGCTTCTTTAAGGGACAAATGGGTGCGAGGTGTTTTTTTTAATGGTGTGTTTCACAACTGGTGTGGCTTGTACGACTGTTTTTAGATAGTACAGTATTATAATCTAAATTTTTCTGAATAAATACAGTGAGGGACTCTAGTGTCTCCTCACACGTCCCGGGTCGGGTCCTGAGCTTGGTTTTACTGTTTGTGACGGATAAATATGTTCTGAATGTCCTCCCCATGTCCCTGTACCTGCATGATTTTTGGAGACAGATGAAAGAAGGAAACCTGCACCGACTTTATACTTTGCAAACTAAGATTTTTGTGTTACCTGTTGAACCGTGGGTCTGCATAGGCATCTGGAATATTCAAGACCTCTCCTGTTCGTGCCACCTGACCTGCTATGCCCTTCTCTATTGAAAACCTAAACGGAGACAGACAGAGTTCAGTTTAAATGCTATAACCAAAGGGGACGTTCACACAAAGCAGCTCTATGGATATCTTGGCCCAGATCCCAAACGTATTGTAATGCTTTTGGACGTCACTGTATTTAATGCATATCTCAGGGGAGGCACTGCTGCGTCGCAAAAACATGTTGCATGATCTCTGGAGCGGTCATGAACTGAACTGGAATCAGTTCTGAGTGCACAGATAAAGGCCATTCGAGGTTACTACCCATGTCTCATTATTCATCACATAGCATGGACATTCATGTCACAGTATTGTCTATGCTATGTTGCGAAGGATCTAGAGACAGGGTTGCTCCGGAAAGGACCTGTTTGCTACCAGCGTAGAGGCAGAGTGTTATATCATATACAATACTAGGGCTGGGTTAAAAAAAAAAAAAAAATCGAATCACTGATCAATATCGATTTTCGTTCGATTCAAAATCGAATCGATTCAGAAATTTGCGGATCGATCTTTTCCTGTATGCACTACTTCACTATTCTTGCGACCGCACAAGGAGAGCTATAAAGACGTGAGACTGGTTAAACCGAAAGCAAACTGAGCCATGGCTGAAGCTGCTCCGCTGAAGTCACCGTCTGGCCTAAAGGCCGATGTTTGTTTGGCAACACTTTGGATTTAAAACGTATGAGCATAGAGAGGAACTGGATAAAACAAAAGCAAACTGTGCCACATCGAGGTAAAATCTCCTCCGAAACCACTTATCCAAGCACCACACCGACATAGTTTCAGCTAAAACGTCAGGGGCGAATCAAACCGCACTGGAGAAAGCATTTGGGGTTAAACTGGCTTCAAATTCTCAATGTGCCTTAAGCATTACTGAGGGAATTGGCAACTTTATTTGTCAAGACATTTTATAACCAAGCAAAACTAGTATCGACACAAAAAAATCTCTAAATAAATCGAATCGAGAACTGAATCAGATCATGACCTTGTGAATCGGATAGATTCAGGAAATCAGCAAAAGATACCCAGCCCTGTACAATACACTGCATGGTATGCAGTAAGCGGCAGCAACGCATTGATACTGGACCTGAGTATGCACTTATGTTGACCGGAGTGTGGTCATTAAAAACAAGTGCTAAACGTGGGCAAAGATATTTCCAAGCATGTAGGGGTGAAGTCCGAGCACGTCACAGAGCTAAATAACATGTCCCACATTCCCCTTGACACTACAAAGGTCACTCAATTTGGTATACAGAAGCACCCAAAAACGTACACATAACCTCACTATGAAAAATATCTGCATAAAAGCTGTATTACTAAACTTGTATAGACATCACAGAGTAGCCTGTAAGTCACGTTTCACTCTCACGTCTTGGTGGGAGTGTGGTGGTGCGTCGTCTTGCTTTAAAAAAAAAAAAAGGGCATGGATAACCACTGTACGTATGAGTACCAAATATATAAAACATGTCCTCTACTCAATCTGGGGGAGAAAAAAAAAGAAGCCATCGGTGCATCTCTAGAAAGAACAATGTTCTCGAAATACAACGCTACATGTCAATATTATTGGTACTCACCTAATTTCTTTGGTTTTCTTAAATACCGGTTTCCCTTCATTCTCCTCGCCGATATCAAAGAGGTCAGAGTACAGCTCTTTGTTATTGTGATCGACTTGGAAGAGGGCGCATCTGTCTGCATTCACCAGGTTTTTTGCATATATCTGGAACACAAATTAGCACGGCACTTACATCTCTTACACTTCCTGTTTGACCGTATAAACCGCCCGACAAAGTTCAACAGTATGACTCATGTCTACTGAGAATACGCTGCATTCCCAGTCATTATAAATACATTTCTAACATTTGTGTGAATATCTGGGCAAGGATCTTTGATGGCCACATGGGAAGTGCCCCCCCACCCCCAATATTTTTCCTTTGGCTACTTAACAGGCATGTTTGTGTTCGAGAGAAGCACCAGTGGGGAAACTATTCCTTCATTTCTTTAACAGCTTTCAGCGATTGTGTCGGACCTGGTTCTAGAGTCGTTTATCAGCGGAATTGAAAAGTTGTGGTAGATGCCGCCTGAATTAGTCAGGCTCTTATTTGCGCAGGTACGTTTAAGCTGAGAGTGCGGCCGGGAACAGACTGACGCTGATAGAATTACAGATGTTCGATGTTCTGACTGTGTCTGTCCCCTCTCTGACCTGGCAACATCACTTCCTGAAATGCTTAGCTCAGCAGGAAGAGAGACAGACGGGAGTGGGACAGTGATCTGATACGTGGGGTGTGCTTGGTGTCTGTTTAAGCGGCAGATTAAGGAGAAGAACAAAAGAGCTAGAGACGAGGGAGTGGAGGTGTGACGTCCCTGATGGGAATGAGATCCAGAGAAGAAAAATGTAATAGAAAAATCATGAGTAAAGGGGGGGGACGAAAAAGCCCAAGGGGAATGGCATGAGCAGTTTCTAGAAAGGGACTTTCACCGAACCAAACAAACAAATAAGAGGGCTTCTTTCATTGCTCATAGTTCTTCACTAGTGATGTTAACACCCATGAGAGACAAAAGCACAGCATGGTTTCTCCTCATGACCAGGCGTGTGACCCTGCTGAGAAAAGCAAAAAACACCAACATACTCACCATGATATGTTCAAGTAGAGAATCTATTGCCACAATGTTGTCGAAGTACGTTCTGTAGTAAAGCAAAGGTTTTTTTTTTTTAAACAAATAAAATAAACACTGAAAGAAACACTACAGTATGAGTAAAATCAAGAGGTGACCATCATCATGTGTGTGGTGGTCTGGGGAACCCCATGAGATGTCGCTGCACCTCAGACGTCAAAGAAGCGTTTAAGAAACCGTTAAAAATCGGACAAATATGTAACCAACACAGCTCAAGTAATATTAGGAAGTACATATGACCACGACGGGCATTTTCCCAGGCTGCTACACATGTGAATCTTATTCAACATTTTAAAATAAATAGTTAGATTTCATCTTTTAAGCTGATTATAGTCAATGCTTTTTTTTTTTTTTTTAAGATGAGATACATTCTTCAAGGTTATACATCCTCCCATGAAGTCACTTACTTTGACACATCTAGGAGGAAGTCGTTGAGCTCCGTCTGCTTCGCTAAACCTCTGCAGACCTGGAATGAACAGAAAAGCAGGAATGTTTTAAAGACATCAGGCAGTTCCTTCGTCTCCTCTTTATTAAAGCCCATGTGTTTTGTGGCATGTGGGAGTTTTTGTCCTGATCTATTGGATACAAACGGTTTCTCTTCAGACAGGCACCTATACCGCTCAGACTGAAAACCTAATCCACTTAATGTTAAGATTAATGACTATGTATAAAGTACACACACACACACACACACGTTAACTGAGCACTTTATTAGGGATGCTATATTAGATATTAGTACAGGGTGGGGCCACACTTTCTTCTCACATCAGACTCGATTCTTCATGGCGTGGATTTCACTGGATGCTAGAAATATTCCTTTTGAGTTTCTGCTCCATGTTGACATGATTAGATCATGTAATTCCTGTAGATTTCAGATGCACTTTCATGCTATGAATCTCCCGTTCTTCAACATCCCCAAGGTGTTCTATTGGATTCAGATCCGGTGACTGGGAAGGTCACTGAGGAACACGACCTCACTGTCGTGTTCATGAAACCAGTTTGAGGTGACTTTTGCTTTGCGACATGTGTTCTCATGCTGAAAACAGGCATTAGAAGATGCACATGGTCAGCAACAATAGTCAGGTAGGCTATGGGATTCAACCCCTGACTTGATTGATTGGTGTTAACAAACCAAAGAAAACACCACCACAGCAATAAAACCCAACGTGTTTCAAGAAAACATTCCCCACACTATTACACCATCTCCACCAGCTTGGGACTGCTGACACAAGGCAGGTTGGCTCCACGGCTTCATGCTGTTGGCACCCAATTCTTTCCCTACCATTTGTGTGCTTCAGGAGAAACCAATATTCATCAGACCAGGCTACGTTTTTCCAGTCTTCAGCTGTCCAGTTTGGCTGAGTCCGTGTCCAGTGCAGCCTCAGCTTTCTGTTCTCGGCTGACAGAAGTACAACCTGATGTGGTCTCCTGCTGTTGATACGTTGTGCGTTCTGAGATGCTTTTCAGCACACAGTGGTTGACCCTAGCTTTTCGGTCAGCTTGAACCAGTCTGAGTAAACTCTAGAGGCTGTTGTGTGCGAAACGCCCAGGACATCAGCAGTTATAGAAATACCCAAACCAGCCCACCTAGCACCAACAATCCTGCCACAGACACAGTTACTACAACCCCATTTTCCCCCCTTCTGAGAGATGATGTGAAAATTACCCGAGCCTGCTGACCCATATCGGCGGGATTTTACTTACCGCACTGCTGCCACATGATTGGCTGGTTAGATCATTTCATAAATGAGTACCGGTAGGTGTACAGGTGTTCCTAGGTGTCCACAAAAAAACTGTTCCTTTTGCGAGTGTGCATATGTATTATTATTTTTTTTTTCAAAGCAAAAATCACATCAATGTCCCCCTAGCTCCTTTAAGCTCTTATACTTGCATACCGCTCCACGAATCAAGACAGACCCAGCGGGCCCTGAACCACCGTGGGACACCATCACCCAGTGTTGGTGCTCGAGTTTAAACAGGTTGCCACTTCATAATTGTCTCCCCTGTGTTGCATGTGTGCGTGGATTCAATGGACAAGTTGTGCACATTGGACCTCTGAGGCTGTTCCATCCACATACCCAAGGGTTTCATATTTAAATGTGTTTGGAAACAGAAAAACACGCCCCAGCTCATGCAAAAGGATGAGGGTTTGAACTCACCTGCACTTGGTGAATAGCTACAGAAGCCCATGCCAAATTTGCAGTGGCAACCTTGAGAGGAAAGAAAGAAAAAAAAAAAAAGAGAGAGAGAACCCACAAATGTTTACCTCGGTAAAAGCAAGGACTCCCTAAAAATATAACATGTTCCAAAGTGATTTTATTTTAATTATTTTATACCTCAGTGATTTGCAAACAAGTACATTTTAAATTTATTCATTCATCGACGATACATCATACTTTTTTTTTTTTTAACTGTTTATGGTTGCATGCAATGTCCAAGTTAGTTCCTGGTCCAACTTAAGTTCTTCACCAGCCTCGCTTGTTTTTCGTTCGTTCTCAGCTCGTCATGTTACCAAAAAACCGAAACGCACAAAATCGTCCGTCCTGAAAACTTACCGATGGTTAATAAGATTGCTGACTCCGGAGACGTTTAGTAGAAATCTTAATTGAACATCTCCTTACAGAAATCCTCTCCATGTTTCAGTGTATAATTGAACAATTATTATTTTTTTTCTTTTTTAATCTGTTCATTATTAGCCTTCAATGACGTGGAATTTCTTGTCTCTGAACATGCAAGTCTTTAGTTTCCACTAAAATGCATCCTTATTCCTTATAGAGGTTTCTACGAGTACTTGAAGTACATGCTGTTGCACTTTTTCTACTACTTAATAAAGTCAAAAAATGTTAAAAAAAAAAAAAAAAAAAGACAAAGAATTTACTGAATAAAGTATGCGATGGTATAATTGTATTCGAATTAAGATCACTTACTTCTGACAGCTTTATAGCCTTAAGATTAAACTGACGCATGCATATGTTGTTATTCTCCTTATTTCTAGGACTCCACCCCTTACCCCGTGACATCGCGTTCTTGAAGCCGTGCGATTTTGATTCGATGCACGCCAGCCGTGCTCGTATTAGAGCAAAACGAACGACGCGTAGTGTCCCATGTTACCCGAGTTCACTCTACTTTAACCAACACAATTCATCAGTCTGAGACAGCGATAGTGGGTGGTGTAATGTCTGCACACCTCCTGGTGGCTGAGGTTAAAGGGCTCGCGACCCAGGTGGCGGTGCAGCTCCAGCACAGCGATCAGGTCTCCGATGGCCGTGAGGATGGGGAGACACAGAACAGAATGAACATGGATCCCTGAGTCCTGCCCTGTGCCATGGGGAAACCGCTCATCCTGTACACACACACACACACACCCCAATTCAACACAACAATGTAAGTGTATTTCTACATTCCAGTTCTGGGTTTCCCCTCCATTGTGCAGCTCTATCTTGGACCTGCTGTACCACAAGTGATGTGCGTCATTGCTTAATTACTTTAATTACCTGTAATCAGAGTTGAGTTAAGCGCACATAATGAGGAGTTAATATCACAATTGCTCATTCAGACTTTGGACGTGACTACAGACTCGCATACTTCTCGGACAGGTGCGTGCGACAAGCCGGGGGGAGACGTTTTCGCACCGTAAACTTAGGTCATAATTGAGCCACGAAACAACGCACCGCGAGTGCTTAACAGAATTAATCCGCCAGCACGACCTGCCCAGGAATTGCTGTGACCACAATATTTAATCCTGAAACATGTTTTAGGCTGGAAAACAGACGCAACATATTTACGGATTACCATTAACTGTGCCAGTACCAGTAACTGTGCAACCCGACATCCCTATGAAGGCAACAAGTTTTTTTAAATTGGTGCATATGCAGGAGCTCGGAGCCTTGTTAACCCAAAAAAGCACGACAAAAGGTGTGTTTCATAAGTATTGGTATGTTGTAACGCTTACCCTTGAGAAAATAACCACACTCACTCACAATCTGTAATCTCGAACAATGTTCGAAGCAATTATAGGGAAATCCTGTTCCACTCTTTCATGCAGATCATTTTTAATGTCCTTTATATTCTTAAGTTTGTGCACGTCAACTTCTGACCCCAGGGTTGCTTTAGGGTTCAGATCCAGACACTGAGAAGGCCACTGCCAAACACTGACTTTGTTTTTCTTTAACCATTCGTGTTTTCATCTTGAACCATGTTTGGCTCAACCAGGTTCTGGCCCCGAACTAACCGAGTACTTGGTAGAATTCGTTCTTCACAAGAGCCTGTGAACCACCGGCCACAAAGCATCCCTGATTCAGCGTCATGTTTTATGTATGCATTCTGTAATGTTAATACACACAACAACTATAAGATCAAACGTAAAATCTGCCAAAGCTGTACGCAGCAAGTTCCAGCCTATATTACTTCATATATGCATTTCCATTTACATCGTGACCTCAAGGTGTTAAAATCCCCATTCTTTTTTAGATTTATGCAAAACCCAATGACAGGCAACTAATGACAGGTGACAGCGTTGTTACATCACGTGTATCAGGAATATTAAGACACACCGCAGCCTGCCAGTCAGCGTGGTGTGCCATGACTCACCCCCATGATGTCTTCTACAAGTAGTGTCTTGTGTGTCTTGGCAACGTGAGCAGCTATGGTGGTACCGAACGCAATGGGACCGGAGGGGATGAGCCCAGGAAGCCCCTCCTTTGCCCCTGTTGGCGTGAATAAACACAGGGTCTGGGCCAGGGAAAAGGACAGCAGTAAATCCGCATGTCATTCACGTTATTCTTCAGCAATTTTTGGGTGCAATCCCAAGACAGCGATTAAAATGAAAGCCTTCAAGTTAGACAAATTAAGATTAGAATGGAATTGAACGGTTTTCTGGAAGAAATGACACTTCTGTGACACCCATTTGTAATAAACTATGCAGCATGAAAGTAATAATTAAAAAAAAAAATCGCAAATGAAGATTCACCCTCATACGATCGCTGATCATTCGAATGTTAAATGCCTAAATGGAATAAGCGTACAGAAATAGCTATCCCGACCCTCAAATATATTTATCTGGTGTAGATAGGGTCACAATGATGACATAGCTACTCTGGTAATGGAGTAAAAGAGACAAATCGCTCTTTGTATATTCATGCATTTGTTTGAACTTGATGTTCCTACTGATTAGAGAAGGCTAGGGTAAAGAGAGGCCTATTCATTTCCATTCCCGATTTCTGCTTGCAGTATCAAACGGGCTTTAACGACCAAGAAGGGTGGAGGATAATATAAAACACGTCTTTTAATAATATTCGAATACCCTACCACTTGGAGACACAGTCTGTCCTTTAAGCCATGCATCGCCACCAACTCTTTGAAATTCTACTACTATATCAAAAAAAGAAGTAGTAGTTTGTAAACAGAGGACCACTTACATTGTTGCATTCTCCAAGGAAGTATAGTGCAAAACCATCAGCTTTTGTGGCTGTGAGGGAAGAAAAAGAAAAAAAAAACCATATACAGATACTTTAGGTGTCATAGATTTGATGATTGCAGGAGGGATAGATATGCAAATTAGAGCTCAAGTTATGTACAAGACTGATCTGTGCGTCTGGGACTCGAGAATCCCGAGGTGTTTGTGGGCAAGTGGAGTGGCGTTTGGGTTTACGTGCATGCATGTATGTGTAGGCACACGTAAGAGAAAGAGCTTGTCCAGGTCAGCGTGCGCGTGTGTGCCAGGGGGCAGGGCTGCATCCCTGAGCTCTGCAGTGCTGCAGTGTGCTGACGAGGCGTGGGAGGATGAAATGTGACAGGCTGAGCACTGCTCACCCAGTGAGTGAGGGAGCGAGAGCTAGAGAGAGAGGAGAAGTGTCAGACAGAGAAAGAGAGATGAAGAACATGCGCTAGGGCAAGGCCTGCTAACCAGGGTCAACCCCAGGAGCACCCAGCACTCTCTCCGTGCTGCATCGTTAACCCATAAATCCACTAGACTGTCTGATCCTAGAGATAACGCTACGGTCTCATGGAGACGTACTGCAGACAGGATTTGTCCACTTACCCAAAGGACAGTAAAGGCCAAGCTACAACACTGAACACACGGTGCATGATGTCGCCCACCACTTCATGACACGTCACCGAAAAGATCAGTGTTGTCAAACGCAGGGCTGTAGAATCCAGTCGGTTTCGAGACGATCCCAAAATGAGACGTCCAATAAATAACTAAGGTGTCAAATGCACCGATTGACTTTGTGTTCACGCATGCAGGTTTAATTTTCTTGGGTTTTTTGTACGACACGAGCAACTTCCTGTAATCCTCAGCAAGGCCGCAGACACTTGTAGAGGAATCTTGAATGCCCCCTCCACGCAGAATACCTCAAGCCCTTTTGTACACGGTTCCGATCGCTCGCGTGGAATTCCTTCCTCAATTCAGAGCCCAAGTCCAAACCGAGACCCTGAAGCATTCACTCTGTTCCTGGAATTATTCTTATGCTGACTTCGTGCATATTTGGTACCTTTTTTCTTCACTTTGGTCGCCGACCAACTCCGGCCCACCAGCGAGCTCTCTCGTAGAATACAGACAGCTAGCAGCCACGGTATTTTGAAGGCGAACGCATTTCCTCTGAGACGCGTGAAGCCAACCAATCACGTCTTCTCAAACTGTTTTACGATGTCCCAGGGCAGTGCAACACCTTCGGAGGAAAAGCCCAATCTTCCACATAATTGAGTTAACCCATAGGCGCTCGTAATTGGAAAGTTGCACCGTGATCGACACCCAGACTGGATGGCCAATTTTGCTCCCTTGGCTACCATCATTATGCTGTAGCATTTTAATGTTGAGCCACATGGGGCATTTTATTTAATTAGTTTTTTATTGTATTAGCAGCCAAATCTGAACCTCCTGGCAGAGGCAACCATGTTCTGGGTTGAAATATACTGACAATTCGCTCACTTCCCAAGTGATCATCAATAATCAACCCCCATGTTTTATTTTCAGTGGCTATCACAGCCTTGCACGCTGTCAATTTTTTCCACCAGACATTTGATTGGATTGGATTTTGGTGATCTCTGAGCACAGTGTTTTATTAGATGGCTCCAACGACGCTTGGTGAGGTTGCTCGGAGACTTCTGCTTAACCCTTTCAATCCTCTTGCTGTGAAGGTGCAATAGCAACAACGGCTGACTTTGCAATATGAAATCCAGTGTACCTTTATTTTAGTTTTTATCTATGTATTTTTATTACGGCCCTGATTGTGCTTAAAGCCATTTTTAACATGACTTGTGCAAGCCAACAAACATCCGTCTCTCGGCGTTGAAAGCTCTTTGTGATGGACGCCAACGAGACGCATTAATACACTGGAAACAGCAGGATGTGGCCAAAGACAAATAAATTGAGAGCAATTTCTTTTAAATAATATTTTTCAAGAATGACAGAGGTGTGCATTTAATGTGAGAAATGCTTTAGGGATGCTATGTGGAGAAAAGACCACGACTATGACTTCGCTCACGTTTCAGCATGCGCTCTTGAAACACATCAACAAGCCGGATTTCTATTGTCATCAAACATGGTATAATCTTAGTAATGGAGCTTAATCAGTTTAGGGGTGTGTGTGTGTGTGTGTGTGTGTGTGTGTGTGTGTGTGTGTGTGTGCACATCAACGGAGCCTGACCTGTTTTGATGATGTTGCACAATTCGTACAGCAGGAGTTTGTTGTCTCCGCCTGTGTCCAGTCGCTGCTCCATGTAGCTGTTGAGCTCATAAACCACGCCCTGCATATTAGTGTCCTGGTACTGCTGGACACAACACACACACACAGCATGCAACTAGCCAAGCACACATCATGTACCGCGTCAAAATTCAGTGTGACGTACAAACACACAGATACATATTAGACCACTACGAGTCCTGTCGGTGAAACCCATCCGCCCTGGGTACGTTCGGGAACCCCGCAAGCACTCCGAGAACGGGTCTGTGTGTTATGCGCCAGTGAACGCGGTTAATTCAGTCCCTTCTGTAAAGCAGTCATAGTTAGAGACGGGAGTAGCTTTTAGCCTTTTTAACCACCCTCGCAAGTCTTTCTCTAGGTGCAGGCCTCATCCTCGTCTCAGGCGTCGCAGATTTGTGCCGTACAGCACTTCAGCTCCAATTCGGAGTACACCAACAGACGTTTCTTGTGACGAAGACGGATTTCTCATCATCGCAGATGGATTTATCAGATCAGCTGCGACTGATTTGGGCTCACGCTGGGTGTGGTTTTCAATAACTAAACTGATAAAGGGGCAGCAAGTAAGCAGTGTCCTGCCTCAAACGGGGGCAATTTAAGATGTCCATACAACTTTTACACTTCACATACTGTGACATTCCAGTCTTTGCGGTCGGTGAAGCTTTTTGGTTGTTGCTAACTCAAGGTGTACGAGGTGTCCACACAGGTGCTTTCCCACATATCTCTCTCTCTCTCTCTCTCTCTCTCTCTCTGAAAACCTGGCATGACGTTGTAGTAGTTCCTGTTCCTCGTCTCATTGTTTCATCTGACAAGGAAATCGTAACTAACGTCCTTGATGGCCATCAATGATCATAAATACGCCCCTGTACCCAGTGGCGCTACTCTAACGACTGGAAACTGAATCTCGTCCATCACAAATGCTGTGCTGTTTAGCTTCTAAAGACAACTCCAGATACGCACATGCTCACAATCGCACGCACAGTATAGTACGGTTAAGCAATATGGGCGCATGAATAAAACACACTTTGACTGCGCTGACACTTATGTGGGTTTTTATCCTTGGGTAAACTTTCACGGTAAGAAGAAGAAGAAAGGGGAAAAAAAAAAGAAGCTGAAAACACCAGATACGCACAGTGCAACTATTCAAAAAGAAGAAGTCACCTCACTTACCCTGCTTACTTCTTTAGTTGAAGGCTCATCTGTGGGGAGACAAGACAAAAAAAATCACATCCAGCTGATTGAAAAAGGTGCCAGGTTAAATGGTTGCATTTTAGATTTTCGTTGGCGCGCTCGTTACCGTCGACCTTCCGAGAAACATTGTTTACTGTCTGAGGAAAGAGCTCACTGTTACGTAGTGAGAGTCACAGAATGAGCTCAGAGGTTTAGAGTCTTGGTAGACTTTTCTGTATCTCTACAGCAGGGAAAAGTGACCGAATGTGAACACGGTATTTGGAAGCAACAGATAATAATATACATTTTTGAAGAAAGTTCACAGAGCACCATGTGTGTGTGTGAGTTTCAGGACTGGGATCCTGAGGTTTTAAACTTTCATTCAGGTTGGATATGAGGCTTGCTGAACATGGACACACAGCGTTCCTCCTCAGTAACTGCCTGGTCAGGGTTGCAACAGTTCACGTCAGATTACTAGTTTGTTCATGATTTGGGAACGAGAACAAACCAAGACGCTGGGGAAATCTCACAAGCAGGCACAAACTAAAACAAAAAAAGAAATAAAAGAATTGTACATCGAGCACTAAACCGATACAGATAGCGGCATCGTGGCACATCCCTAGACCGAGGGAGCAACACACAAACACGCAGATGCATACAAATCAGCTCGTTTTGTCATCCCGACGTCAGACAGGCGTTTGGGCAGAACCTTCTCCTCGGTGAAAGAGAGACTGAATCGTGGCTCAGCGGAAAGAAAGCACTTTTCAGGGCACGTGGTGGACAGATGTGGGCCTGAAAACAAGACGCATAAGGCTCCTCTCTACTCTGAGGTAATGTGATTTAGTGTACATTAGTGGCTGCCATGGCAGACGCATCTCAGTCACTGCGTCATTCAGCAACATGTGACCAAACATGTGACTTTCAGGGATGCAACGCACTCTCGCCAGCATGGAAATACAACGGACAGAGAAAGCCCTGAGAAGACTTTTTAGTGCCACTGCATGTATGTTTTGCCCCACACACACACACACACACACACACACACACACACACACACACACACACACACATATATATATAAGTAATAACCTTATAGTTTTCTAATTCCCATTTATACTTTTATGCTGTTTTTGACTAGAAGCTATTTAAAATACTGCACAGAAAGCACGGTAAAATCGAAGCTTGGGAAAATTCAGTTGTACTTAAATGTACAACAAGCTCGTGTTTCTGGAGCCGCTACTGAGAACGCTGGGAAATCTGCGCTCGATCATCGGGAAAATGCCCAGCGACCACGTCCCGGCCTGACCCTGCGTTCATGCGAGCAAGCAGCAGACAACCGGCGACAGTTCATTTTCTGTGCGTGTGCACAACCTGGAGCTGCGATCCTAATAGAGGCAGAAAGTGGCACAAGTGGCACAAGCAGCACACATGCATGTAAACAACATCGTAGGTTTGTCGTCTCAGGAACTTCTAATACAGAGACGTTGCAATACCACTTTATTATTATTATTATTATTTTGACCCCCCAATAGCACTCTTTTCCAACATGGATACAGACGCCGAAACCTTAAGTATCGGCCTATATCACTACTCTTCCAGATGTTTTTTCGTCTTTAAAAATGATTAAGCTTTAAATGGGTTTTTTTCCCCTCAAAGAAAACAAACAACAAAAAAAAAAGACTGAGCATTTTTCGCTGGTGATGGCTTGATCACTGTTGTACTTCAACAAGTCTCATATCAAACAGAACACCGTTATGTGTACACAATTTTCCAGATCGGATAAACTTGTATTAATTGCTTTCTGGGGAAACGAATGTGTTGCAGATGGATGCCAGCAAGAACATAAAAAATAAGTCGACAAACAGATCCTATAACTTAGGAAATAAATTTTGGCGTTTATTATGTTGCGTCAGAATTGAGGGGGGGTGCAAACCACAAAGTCACATTTGCATTGAGTCCATGTCTCTCTCGCATGCTATTGAAGTGTCATGTGACATTACACACTGGGAACCTAGCTGCAGGTCTGCCTGTGCTGTACATCATGATAAAGAAATCAGAACTAGTTATTTAGTTAACATCACATTACGCACCAAGAGTGACAAAAAGTGTACATTTACTTCTTCCGAAACTGAAACGTTTCATTTTACACCTTCTGCGTTAGTGTGTCACGAGTACGAAGCTCATTCTCAACCATCTCCAGTGAATTTTTTTTTCCCTTCTTCGAAATTTTAGAAAAATGACCGACGGCAGGCTAGCAGAGTCGCCAAGTTGACTATGCACCAATAACCAACACATCCTGAAGGTTTTATTTCTCTTACACCATCAATTACAATTTATGCTTTTTGTTGCGGGGCTCACTTTTCGGTCCTGTTCTCACTCACGCATTAAGGCAGCTATAAACGGTCGTTCCTTGTTATCGAGAAACCTCAAGACTTTCCTACGTCAGAAGAAAGAACTTTACGGAATCGTACACGTCACTGTTTATTGCTCTTCTAGGACATTTTTTCCTCAGCATTTCTAATCGTGGCTGTACGACGCGTCAATACCGCTCTGCTTGTGTGAACCTCTAATCTTTGATCTTGCAGGTAATCCACAGTGGCCTTGTCTTCACAGTCTACATGATTCCGCCGCACAAGCTCATCTTTGTGCTCCTGTGGCCAGCGTCCAAACGCCGCTGACAAACAAGATCAGCTGCCTCGCGAAGCCCAACGCACCGCCCGATCCCCCGGATGACTTTCTGTCTCAGCTGTACTGCTGGGTGATGGGAGCTCGAAGGCTGAGTGCTCAGGCGGAGGGCGCTACCGTTCCATCTGTGTGTGTGTGGCTCTGGGCTCGGTGGGAACATACTGAGTAAGCCAGGATCGCAGCGCGAGCCTCACCACAGGCTTCAACAGGAGATTCACCTGGGATTCCCAAACAAATGGCGGGATGAAAGACGAGACCTTGCACTGACCCTTAAACTGCGTCAGTCAGATTCAGTCAACCAGAGGTCATCTGTTGTCTCGGCTCTTCGAGCAGATGTATTAAAATACTGCCAATATTAAATCCTCACATTTTTAATCTAAAATCTGGATGATCATCAATTAATCAAAAATGCTGCTTATTGACAAAACCTGGAGGTTTCTCACTTCACACAATGTGTACAGTTCTTCTCTTTCTCTCTCTTTTTACATGCATTTTCCCCCTTTCCTTTCTTTTATCCCGTTTAGCTTCCTTCTTCTTCATTCTGCCAATCTTTTCCTCGTTTTCACCCCATTCTTTTTTCCTTTCCTTCTCTCACACCCGTTTATTTAACTCTTCTTTTTTTCTCTTTCGGACTGTCCTCGTCTTCAACGCATGCGAATCCAGTTAGTACACCGGCGTCTTACTCTAAAATGAGTAAAATACTACTAAATTACTGCAGGTGAGTAGAGTTGTAATTAATGACTGTAGCAAGAAAGGAAAGAAGCTTTTTATTAAATAAAAAAAAAACCCACCACGAAGGGAGGCATCAAATATTTGTAATATTAAGGAGGCAATCCTGGCAGAAATCAGGTATTAAAAAAAACAAAACAAAAAAGAAAACAAAGCACGTATGTACAGTATGTGAAGAATGCTGTCACGGTTCCTTCCACATAGTCCGAGCCAGAGGAGAAACTGGAAACAAGTCGCATGTTGAAGCCCAGTGGTTTCCTCTCATGCTGTAACTAAATTATGGCACATTTCAGCCATTTTTCCCGAGCACGTCATCCATAGCGCTCTGCTTTTGTGCCAAAGTGATTAGAGCCACACAGCCGTAGACAGTCTGACTGGGTCATAAATCACCGTGTGTATGCATATGTGTGAGTGATACAGAAAGAGAGAGAGAGAGAGAGAGTCAGATTAGAAGTATGACAGAGAGAGAAACAGAAAAACAACGGTAAATGTGTGCAGTGCAGGACAGAGAGTTGCAGGCGATATCCCAGCTGTTTTGTTCCTCTAGAAATGGTCCACTGAGGAGTTGGGAATTTATTAAGTACCTAGCACGTGTGTATGTGTGTGTGTGTGTGTGTGTGTGTGTGTGTGTGTGTGTGTGTGTGTGTGTGTGTGTGAGAGAGAGAGAG
>JAQLOM010000037.1:22907952-22919687 GCA_030068315.1 Chrysichthys thysi | reverse complement strand
TGTGTGTGTGTGTGTGTGTGTGTGTGTGTGTGTGTGTGTGTGTGTGTGTGTGTGTGTGTGTGTGTGTTCATACAGGGGGAGGCTGTTCGGTGAGGGTAGGGGCTGGGGTAAGGTGAGGAGCGGTGACTTCTCAATGTGGAGTAACGTTCACAACTGTGAGAGGATGGCAGAGGCAGAGCGCCACCAAACTGAGAGTGAGAGTTCGCAGGAGGACAAAGAGATCCGCTTCCTGGCAGGAACCAGCCACTCACTAACACAGAGAAGACAAAGTGTGTTAAAACAAGTAGATTTGCAGCAAAGAAGCACACATTAGAAAATTCTTTATTCATCTTCTGCTGCTGCTTAATCCTGTTCAGGGTCACGGGAGGAAGCTGGTGCCAATCCCAGCAGACTTCGGGCGAGACGCAAGGTACACCCTGGGCAGGTCACTAGTCCACCACAGGGCAACACACAGAGACAGACAACCTTTCACATTCACACCTACAGGCAATTTAGAGTAGCCAATTAGCCTAATCCCCTCTGTGCATGTCTTTGGACTGTGGGAGGAAACCAGAGTACCCCGAGGAAACTCACGCAAATATGGGGAGAACATGCAAAATCCACACAGAAAGGCACCCAGGTCAACCCTGGTGATCGAACCCAGGATCTTCTTGCTGTGAGGCGACAGTGCTTACCACTTAGCCACCATGCCGACATTAGTAAATTCTTGATCAGGTAAACATAACATCAAAAATACACAGTGCCCTTTGTGCAAATAATACCTAAAGTTTGAAACAAACAATTTCAATTCAAACTTACATTGCGTATAGCCAGACTGTGGGTTCTCGCTGACTTCATCTGTTGCTTCCTTATGATCACTTCTACAAACCAAAAGCAAAACCAACAAAACATTTGTGCTTTTTTCCCCCTTCCCAGCATACATCTCAATTAAATTAATATAGGCAAAACGACCCTAAAACGTCGTTGTCGTCATGACGTAGGCTATTAATATACCTTTCTTTGGCATCTAGGAAAGCCTTGGCAAAAGGGTTATATTTGATTTTGAGTGCCGTGATCTGAAAGAAGACAGCTACATTAGAACGCTTCAAAGCCACAAGACCATTTCAGACACGACCAAGAAAATACAATGCTTTCAAAGTGCAGAGAGAGGGGACTCACCTCCTCGTTCTGGTATGCAGTAACTGCTATGAACTGGGTTTCGGGGAAGGAATGGCTGGTGATCATTCTGTGTGGCCCTCCGACACGTACTATGTGAATGCGTGGTTCGTATTTGTGTAAAGAGTTCAGCATGATCTGAAGGGCGAAGAAAAGGGACGAAGAACAACAACATGTAAACGGAGTAATTATGTAAAGAAAACATTTGCGAAACCTTTTTTAGACTCCATTAAAAAAATAAATGCATCGGAAGGTTTGAGCAGTACTGAGAGTCGAAGTGGACTTGCTAAATACGGAAAATGAATGCAAACAGAGAAGATTTTCATTTTACATGATCATATGGCTTGCAGCATGGATAGACTTTGTATCATTATATTTAAGAGAACAAAAAACAAGAAATGATAGGATATTTATGATATTTGGACAGATATTATGTACGTTGTTGTTACTTCTTGATGAGTGTAGTGTAGTACTATATGCTACATAAGGTGTAGTACCAACCTGTCCTCCCCCGTTGAGTTTGTTGGTGAGTTTGACTCTGCTGAAGGACACTGGAGCTTTCATCCAGTGCGCACCGAAGTTTGGGGAGTCTGGGTGCATGTACACACAGCTGGAGGCGCGCGGCTCTGGTCTGCCCCCCGGCACCCACTCCCCGTTCACATACTTCCAGCGGTGCGAGTCCGCCGCCGAGAAGTCCAGCAGGAATGAGTACATGGCGCTTGGGTCCAAACCGGACACACTCACTTTCAGCACCGGGAACATGCGCCTGGACGCACCAAAAACACAAAACTTATATATTATATACTAGCTGATTGCCCAGTGGCTTTGCTCACTGAGTGCAAGGGAAAAATATAAAATGCAGTATTTATAAAATAAGTTTGTTAATTACCAATTTTATTTTATTTTTCAACAAATAGTGGTCATAAGTAATTTCCGTTTCAAACGCCAAAAGAATTTTTTATATTTAGATCAACGTTTTCTGAAATAATTACTTACCAAATAGGTGTTTACTTCTTTTCAATATCAGTAAAATAACTCTCACACAAATAATAACAATTTGTAAAGATGCTATAATAATGGCGTCCACAAACGAAGCAATTAGTTAAAATGTAAGCGCTAGTTACACTGTTTCCGGTCATATGCATGTGTAATATATTCTGTGGTCATACGTCATTTCTGTTTCAAACACGAAAAGAATTTTATATTATATATATACACACACACACACACACACACACACGCACTCTTTAAGGCCACGTCCCAAACCGGGCACTAAACTTGTTATTTAAAGGCATGATGTAGCAGTGCACAGAGCTCAAAATCACACCGCTCCTGGTGTCACGTCTAATGTCCGTATTTGCCATTATTAAAAATAGTTGCTGTTTTGATTTTGTTTTGTTTTTTTTTTGTTCTGATAAAAGAACATTCATCCTTTTATCAGAAAATGTTTTATAGAAATTTACAGATTTAAAAAGATATAAAGAAGCTGATACGAAAAAAAAAAAGCTGACAACTGTTCTATCATCATGCATCTAAATATATAAAATTCGTATCGTAATGACGTACGACCACTATTTGTTGAAAAATAAAATTGGTAATTGAAAAACTTATTTTATAAATACTGCATTTTATTTTTTTTCCCTTGCACCCAGTGAGCGAAGCCACTGGGTAATCAGCTAGTACATATATATATATATATATACTGTATATATAAAATGAGATTATATTGAAATATAGGGACAATTTATTTAAACAAAATGAGAAATCAGTGAGCTCTCAATAACAACAACAACAATAATAATAATAATAATTATTATTATTATTATTATTTCAGATACTGGCATAGTTTGTAAGAGATGTCTGACAGCTTATGCTAATAACTAAACTACTACTACTACTATTATTATTATTATTGTTGTTGTTGTTATTTTTATTCCCTTTTCGATGAAAGTATTTCCAGTATTCACTACTGTTACATACACTGGAGCTGTGTGCAGCATTTGTGGTCTACAGGATTAGCAGTCAGTCAGTCAGTCAGTCATACCTGCCGTTCTTGGTAACAATCATCTCATTGGTGAGTTCTCGAAACTTCTGCCACAGCTCGCGCTCCTCCAGGCTCACCTTCAGCTCCCTCTCGGTGGGGTCTCCTTTCTCGCTCCCGGCCTGCAGCTCGCTCTCCACGGCGCTCAGCAGATGATCCACTCGGTACTGGACCGCTTTTCCCGAGCACTCGCTGCCGCTTGAAGCCATAATTATTTCTCCAGGAGATGTCTGAGGGAGACGCCGGTGCTGTGTGTCATACAGTCAGCCTCACAAGTTACAACTCACTGTTCCACTGGAGCGCGTTGGGGCCCTCATAAATACCTCCGACTGTCCACGCGCTGCTGCGAACGCACCTGATTGGCTAACCTGATCCTTTGATATGAGCCGACGAGTCTGTGATTGGTTAAACGCAGAGACGTTGGTGGCGCGTGCTTCTGTGGTGTTTTGGTGTTGGGGGCCTATTTTCTATAGGCTGTTTGTGGGGTCTTAGATGTAACCAAAGTGACTGAATTGCTATGTAAAGTATTGAAAGAAAGAAATGAATCGAAATGCTATGAATTAAAATGTACATTAGCCATTGTAAACAATACAATTGTTATTTCTAGACATTTGTGTGTATGTGTGTAAGTTGTCTTAGGTCCTAACTGTACTTTTTCCTCTGCTGAATAATTCTGTGCTCACAAAGATGAAGGTCAGATAAATGATTGATTTTCTCAATGATTTGAAACCATTTAGATCATCTAATGAACACAATTGCACTTAATTGTAGTTCTCCTGGAGGACATTTGACCAATCTTCAAGATATCTCGGACATCACACCTACATCAGGAATTTTTTGACATCTTTATTTAAGGACATTAAGTAAGCTTTGTGCAACAGAATCTTACGCATTGTAACGTTAATAATTTTCCACTGAATTGGCCTATGGAGAGAAACTATCTTATAACTGCTTCCACTATTGCATCCTTGAAAAGGAACTAGATGTGGTGCTCTGATATGGCAAAACTATTTTGTGCCATAATTTAATACACCATCACAATGTAGTAATATACTGAAAATATGAATTCTGGAGGCTATATGATAGCTACAGTTCTGAAGGGCTTGAAAAAGTCTTTTCACTAGGCATAATTGCTCCACATCTTCTCGGCAAATGTTTTACCCTGAAATGGAATGCATGTTGGATCAGATAGGTATACATGACTTGGAAAAAAATGAACAGAGCTACCGATAGATCGATATACACTTGCTTACCAGTACAATGCTACAAGGAGAAATATCCTCCATGGACAGGGGAACCTTGTCACTGCTGTCTCTGGAGCAGCTATTTTGCCGTTCTTCAGACTGTCCAGAGCTGCACAAATCAGCAATGTTAAATCCCATTATACGTTCGGATCATTCTGGGCATTTACATTAAATATATATGTATATTCTCAACCTGGCCATCTGGTCAGCTTGTGCAGTCATTTCCTGTTTAATGCATTCAGAGGATTCAGGTGCTGTGTGATCTCTTAGCGACTGGGGTGGAAGTGGAGGATGACTGCAACATTTCAGTTCTTTTCTTGAGATTGTGTTTGGATATACCTGGTCCATCTGTATAATATAGACAGGTAAATATAAGTGGAACTCAGGCTTGATAATGCCATGTAAACTTGGGGGGGGGGGGGTCTCCTGGGTTGTATATATTGCATGAACTTTTGATCTAGCATACCATGTCTTGGATGCTGTATCCTTTATCGTACTGCGGCACCAGTCCATTTTGAATTAGTAGACTTTTCATGCAAAACAAAAGAACGAGACATCTTTGTTTGTTCCTTTTTGAAACCTGCTGATCATTTATTCCAAGCTGTGAGTGTGACAGACTGACCTGCGCGACAGAGCCATGTTGCAAAGAGACAGGTTGTGCATGAGACGTAGCTTGCGCTGAGTCACGGATGCAGTTTTTGATTTGTGAAGTGGCTCATTGGCTCTCTGTTTAAATCAGCAAGTAAATATTTATTATCATGCTATGTATGTATCATAAAGGTTATTTGTTCTCAATGTCATTTGGAGATCTTTCTCAGAAATTTTAATCGGTACATAAAGAACTACTAAACGTAGACATCTTTGGAAAAAGAACTACCAAAGGAACAATGGTGGTCCTGAATGCTTCCATGAAGCTGGACTGCAAAGAGGAAAACCTGGGTACCTGTAACTCCTGCAGGAACACCTGTTGAGATAAAGGATCGTCAAAAAAAAAAAAAAACAAGCCGTAAATTCTGATTTCTACTTCATCACCTCGGCACTGCATGGAAATGCACCATAGTGAAATGACACTGACACGGTAGCAGGGGATGACTTTAACGCAGAGGTTGGAGGTGACGAGGAACACGTCATATCTCACAGTTTGGGTGTCAGCCTCAGCACCTGACTTTCTCACCCCACACAGGGCACATACATACAGCAAAGGGTGAGAAGTCAGGGGGAAGGGGAGGAGGAGGACTTGAGGAAGAGAGCTGTTCATGGAAGTGACTAATCACACACCTCTTAATCCATATACACTCAAGAGCTAAGGTCATTCTACTATACCGCATCTGGGTCATATACCACTAACATTCGGTTTGACTGGATTTTAAATATTTCCTACATGCCCGCACATTTCCAGTCTTTTTTTTTAACCTGTCCTAAAGAGATCTTGCTTTGGATGGAAAATAGATGTTAGGTGCAATGGGATATACATGTAGAACAGGAAAATGTGTGGCTATCATGCTATCTCACCTGTCATGTTTGTGTAAAACACTGGCATGATGCCCGAGGTGAACCTGAGATTGGGGGCCTCTGTGTCCGAGCGGCGATGGTACGAGTGGGCAGCAAAGCTGAGTAATGCCCCGTTACCCTTATCCACCCCAGCTCTGTCTCCCCATTGTTTGCCTTCCCTTCTTCTGTCCTCCTGCCAAGCCCTGCTCTATTTGCCCACATTCGCGTCGACAAAGAGGTGTGAGAGAAATGAACCCTGTACGTCTGTCTGAGGAAGCTCCCTCCATTTTTAGCCTGCCTCTACTCTGCCCATCTCCTCTATCCTGTTTCTCACCCTTCCCTTTCACTCTGCCTCTCAGTGTATATGGGCTCTGATCTCAGTAGTCTCAGTAGATGAAAAAAGAACTTTGAAGACGTTCTGATTGATACTAATAACAAGCATAATTTGACTCGAGTTTCATGTAAATAAGACTTCTGAATCTCCCCAATAGGAGTGGGAAACCTGACTATGTGAAACTCCAGCAAGTGGATTTTAATGCAGTGGTTCCCAAAGGGGGATTCGAGGGTCCCCGGACGTCTGTGGAGCATAGCTGGAGTCCATGATTTTTACACTTAGCTACAGTGGTGGAAATCACAACCCACTGTTATCAAATTAATTATATTTATTATTGAATTCTTAACAGTGTGAGGGTATTTGATGGGTTAAATGGGCTTAATCCAAACGAGTCAGCTTAAAAATAATGTTAACTTGGACCTAAGCTGTTCTGTTGGTGGAAATTAAAAGCTCTTTGGCTCTGAAATAAACAGACAAACAATTAAACCTGTTATGTGTAAACCTGTGCTGAGGGGGTACGGGGAATTTATTTTATAGTTCAAGTGCTCTCTGGCTACAAAAGGACTATTACTAGGTCCACTTTAGTGTAATGTAGGAGAAATATTATGTTATATGTTATGTTATGATTATTTCTTAATCTAGAAAACCAGTATGTGGTATATATATGTTTTCATGTATTTAGATTTTTACTAAGTTTTTTCACCTGGTCCCAGCATTAAATTAAAATAAATATTTCCTTCTGTGATAAAAGTGCATATTTTACAGTTCTCAGACGTTTCTGTTGTATCCAGACAGAATCAAATTCCATCTCATTTCGTGCGATCAACATTTTCTCGTTATCAGATATCACTGCTTTCACGCAGTGAACGGTGTGTCCTGTAAAAAAAAACAAAAACCAGGGGATACCAAACACCACAAAAATCTCTGTGTGAATCCCCAAATGCTAATTAACACATGTGATTCTGTGGAAGGTAAAAATAATGAGAGACTATAAGAAGTGTGTGTGTGTGCATGTGGGAGACAGCAACGAGTGGGATGTGACCACGGCAGGTGTGTTTGCCTGCCCGCGCCCCCGCTCGGCATGATTACAGCTCCCGTGGTTTGACACGTACGCTGGGAAACCTTAGCTCAGATTCATCCTGTTCCTGGATTTGTTTGGCCTGGAGAACTGGAGCGCTGATCCGTTCTCCTCCTCCAGTCTCTGAGAACGCATCGTGAGAAGGCTGGAAGACACAGAGGACACACACACACACACACACACACACACACAAAAAAAATTAGGGAAAATAAATACGCAATTTTTCTTGATATCCTCTCCACTCCAGGTTGTAGGTTATTGAGTTTTTTGGTTTGTTTGTTTGTTTGTTTGTTTTTTTATCAAAAAATGTATGAAAAAATTCTGAATATGTTCATAAACATAGTACATTGCATTCGTATTAGAACTACTAGGCCTTTCTTACATACTTACTTTCTTATTTAATGATAGTAATTAGCATTTTTATGGCGTACTAAACTATTATCTAAGATGTTTCCACACGTTTATTTTCTCCACTCCAGATCCCTGATGGCTATCAGTTTCCCCTCGCTGCATTACCAAGCTGGAGAAATATACGTGTGTGTGTGTGTGTGTGTCTACAATGGAAGAAACGTTGAGTTGCTAATATATTCCTAATGATGTGCTAGTTCTCAAGAGTAGCCTCCGCACAGCCCGACTCACGCCCGAGAAACACCGCACACCCGGGTGAGGACACACTTTGTCTGCTGGGTGCAAACTATCCCTCCAGAGCACACTGGACCTGGGCACAGTTTACTCACATCAACATGTAGCAGCTAGCGGCCCTGTATCAAGTGCACTCACGTACAGCGAGAGAAAGAGCGGAGATACAGATATTCTGTCATCTCCAGAATGTGAAACACCTAGAATGTCCTAGATTGTAAGATTTTAATCGACCAGAGTAATGCTCCTGCGTTTACACTCTGCCTTTGGCTCCAGGACACAATCAGGATGATTTAACCTGCGACGTATTCTTTTTCCAGTCAACCCAGCAACAGACTGAGCAACGCTCCGAGCCGCCATATTTGCCCAACCATCCTGAAAATAAATATGTGTGAAATTCAACATGCTGAGGAGACCTTATGACTCATTGCCTTTCATGGAAACTAGGCACAGCAGGAATAAATAGAAATAAACAGAGACAAATTCGGGACGTCCGTTCATAGATATAACTTATATATCCCTATATATCCCTGTCGGTGTTCAGGTTGAATGGCACGAGGAGCATTTTTTTTTTCGCATCGCAATGTCATATAGACGTGTCACATACAGTAGATGAGGCCGACGTGGTTGGCCATGTTTGTCCGGGCCATGGTGAAAATTCACACAGGCAGTCAAGCTGTCACCTCCGTCGCATGAGACTAAAGACTTTAAGCATTAAAAGCTGTCAAAAAGCAGGGTAGCATCTTCTCACAAACATCATTGGCTCATTTTGGCAACACATTTTAACTGCTTTGTGGTCATCAGGATGACCGTGCGCTTCGCATCTATGTGCCGCTGTAGACGACACGCCACAAAACAACCCAGACCAGTCAGCACACAGGAGAGATCAGCTCATACGTTGTGAAGATTTTTAAAATATTAAAAGGGAAAAAAAAAAAAAAAGGATCGATCAATGCTCTTCCCAAATGCTTTCTGAAGCCTATGGAGAAAACAAAAATACTTCAGTTTTATGCATGCAAGTCTTTGAATTATATGTTATGAACCCATTTCTCAGTGTGGACAATCCTATCCTTTTTTTTATTTTTTAACATTAAGCCAATGTGCATGCTGGAGGCTTTCAAGAAGATTTTTTTTTTTTTAATCAAAGGGGCTTAACATCTCTGTAGGACACTTTTCTAAACAAATCCTACAAAGGCCCTGAGCTCTGGCATGATGTGACATCTCAGGCCAAATTGGTCCATCTCCTTTGTATGTGAAATGAATTAGACATTCACTCCTGGGTGATGTTTGTCTGTGCTGTGGTGAACACAGAGAACTTCTCCGCTAAAGGGAGGGGGGCTTGCTTGTTTGTACATCTCACTGCTGTGTGACTGGTTGACTTTCTCTTCCCATAAGGTCCTGGCTAAACTAGCTTTCAGAAGGAAGTGTGTTTGTGTACATCCAAAAAGGACAGAGCTGAAATCAGGAGTATCCTGCGGTACACACTTGTTATGATTGAAATCTAGCATTTCAACTGAGCAGTTTAGGATACTGTACGCGATCCATCATGATTAAAACACGATTAAGTTACTGCTTTTCAGGAAGGAAAGGCACCGAGCTTCGGAATAAGAGAAACTCACGTGTTCATGCTGATCATCACTTTCCTCATGGGAAATCTGTATCTTTGGAAGAACTTCTATTTTCTTCTTTAGCAAATCCTCTAACTTCAGCTCTGGGGCAGACCTACTGGAAAGTTCTGTCAAGAGGAGATGTGAGTGCTGATGGTGCAGTTCCGTGTAAATACTGTACTTCGGATCATTTTTTAAAAATCAGCTTTCGATTCATCGTTAGGCTAATCAAATCCAGAAACAACCAAACTGGTTTATGATTTAGAACTTGCTCACATCATAGTACCATAGGTGCTACTTCAGACCAAATATAACTGTTTTGGATGAATAATGATCTTAATCACGATTTGTGACATTTTCAGGACTACACGTCTAACTTCTGATTGCGGAAGATGCCAGTCTGCAGTCTCTTCTCACCCATTTCCTGTAGTTGTTTCTCTAGTTGTTCAGTTTTGCTCTGATCCACCCAGGACCTGAACGTCTCCTGCTCCCTGATACCATGTAGACACCGACGCTTTCCCAACTGCCTCTGGAGGTCCAGGATCTCTCGAAATAGAACCATCCCATGTCAATGACATTGACAATGAAGAATATAGAGCTGAGAAGATCCATCCATATGATTCATACACTGATCATATTATAGCTGACCAATGAATGCTTTACCACTTTATTAAATGACGTGCTATCTCTAATATGAGAGATTCACCAGGTAATAACGTGTCTTCGGTAAAGACTTCAGGAATGCAGCATTATCTTGAAGAGTTGAACCGACAACCTCCTGGAAGGTCAGGCCTCTTGAGCCCTGTAAGAAAAGAAAGACAGAAACAAGGACATAATGATGTGCAGGGAATCAAAAGAGAAATAAAAGAGCGAAGCGAGGTGAGAACAGGGAAGCCTTGACGAGGAACCTCGTCTTGAAGCAAGGCTGGGAATCCCAGCACCCAAAGCAAATGAGAAGTAAACACACAGCCACAGGAAGCCATTAACTGCAGCAGGGACCAATTAGGCCCCAGCAGGTGGCCTCAACCCTGCCTGCTTTGGTCCGGCCCCGTTATGGGGTCCCAACTGGGGGGCTCTCGGCCTGGCCTGAGGAAACAACGGGGCAGTTTCATTTGCTCAGCAGTTACTTTTTTTTCACCAAAGGTTTCCTACCAGCAGGCTCATAAAGCCCTTTATAGCACTGCCTTTGTCCTCCTCTCCAGTGCAGGTCATTAGAAGAGACAATTACAGCCCACTGAAGAAGGCTCGCTTTTATAGGAGGAGATTGATAAGACAGGATCCGTCTAAGGCTGCCAACCCCCAACCGTTTACCTTAAACACCCGCCGCCACCACCACTCGCTCGCTCTCTCTCTCTCTCTCTCTCTCTTTCTCTCTCTCTCTCTCTCTCTCTCACCCTCATTGTCCTCTGGCCAGACGGCCAAACTCAAAGTCAATCACAAGTCTGAACCACTAGCCCTCCCCCAGTTCCCATATTAAAATGAGAAGCTTCCTCAATCCTCTCAGCCTAAATGGCATTATACCTGCACTTCAAAGATGTACGTGGCTACAGGCTGGGCCGTGTTTTGTTCTGTTGTTTTTTTTCCGTTAGCTGGGATTGACACAGGTATAAAATTTCCAGTAGTAGACGGTCATGTGATAAAGTTTCATTATAGCTGACTAACTCGAAGTATATTAAAAACTCAGGTAATACCTACACAAACCAAGGTCAGGATTTTCAGTGTGTAATGGTACTATACCTGCATGCAGATTTACACCTTTTAAAAAAGGTGTGGTTTTTTTTAGATTTTAAAGTACATTTCTTTCATGCATTACTTTTTTTTTTTTTATCAGTTTATGAACTCTATTTATGAATCCATAAAACTCTCTCACTGTAGTCTATACTCAGTTTATTTAAGAACAATTTCCTCAGCTGGCAGCTTTGGCTAACATAAAAACTTGTAGTATGTACTCAACATTAAAAGGGTACAGAACAATGAATTTTTCACAATGCCCCAAGTTTGGGTGAAAAGAGTTTACTTTGAATGGAAATGAAATGGGTTCTTGAGGTGCTGAGTGTATTTGTGTGTATTGTTTGGATGTGTGTGTGTGTGTGTGTGTGTGTGTGTGTGTGTGTGTGTGTGTGTGTGTGTGTGTGTGTGTGTGTGT
>JAQLOM010000037.1:22863814-22878863 GCA_030068315.1 Chrysichthys thysi | reverse complement strand
GTGTGTGTGTGTGTGTGTGTGTGTGTGTGTGTGTGTGTGTGTGTATATATATATATATATATATACACACACATACATATATATATACACACATACACACCCCCCAACTGTCATCCATTATTTCTACCTGAACGGGTTTTATTTTTAAACGTACTCGAATGACAAACAGTAGTTGGGTGTGTGCTTAACTAAAGCCTACAGCTCGCACTGTTGATAACGATACAGGAAACGGTCAGGGCTGTATCCCAAACAACTCCCTCCTCCCTACACAAGCGCACCTCACAGGCTATAAAAGTAACAGCATCGTAAGTGTACAATGTAAGTGTGCAATGTGTTCAAGAGCGTGTCGTTTGAGACACGGCCATGAAGTACCTAGCGGAAAGGCTACTACTACTAATACTAATACTAATACAAATTTTTCGGTTGGATAAAACCCTTCTTCGTACAATGACAAACATGACAACCTACCTAAAAAAAACACCTAAATAATGTAATAACTAGTTTGCAGAATGCATGCTAACTAGCTTAGCCACCTTAAAACTGGCTCTTTAAAACGATACACAACAAACAACAAGGACCTTCCGTCCCGAAAGCGACATCTTTACTGGAAATAAACCAACAGTTCACCTGCGCAGTCAGCCCAAGTTCCTCGTTATCTTCTCGACCACTTAACACTCGTCGGAGTTTATCCATGACTGACGCTTTTCGTTGAAATTAATATTTTTTTGACGCTTCCTCAAGCTTCAGCTGTTAAGATAATGACGCCGATGCGTGTCATTGGTTGAATCTCAAATCACACACCGCGTCCCATATAGGTCCCCTACGTTGGGTTGAAAATACTGGCGTCTGCACCCTTTATAGTGCACTATGTATAGTGTTGATTACGGAGCCGTTTGTACTTCAGCCTCAATGCGGCTCATTATGTGTACTGCTAATTCCACATGTGTAAAGAAACAATCCACATATATGAGGGACAAAAACACTGATAATATTTTTCATGTGTCAGGAAAAATCTTTTTAATGTGTTTTATTTACCCCTGGTTGAATTGGTCAATCACGTGACCATGACGTAGGAAGCTTTGCGCGGCCCCGGGTCACATGACCGCTTCAGCAGCCTCTGTGTGGGTCCAAGAGGTTGCACGAGAGCTGTGTATAATCGGCACTCACTTCTGTCTATGCTAAGGGAGTGTGGGAATAGGGTTTCTACTTCAAAACCGAAAAACTGCTGTGGTTTTTCTTGCGGAAGGATGTTGTGGTTGTGCTTGTGAAAGACTCAGTGCTTTGATAAGAAGTGTAGTTCTGTCAGCAAAAGCTAAAGTTTTAGTGACTACTCTGTACCACAAACAGCCAATCTCCCTAGTTATGTTCACTACCAATCCTGGATTTCACATGTTCAAAAGTTTGTGGACACCTGATCATCACCCATGTGTACCTTTTGAACACCCCATTCCTCCTTTCCTCCCAAGAACCTCCATTCTTCTGGGAAGGCTAGAGTTCCGTGTCTTCATGGGGACGGCATCATTCTGGACCATGTTTCGACCTCTTCGATGCACTAAGGACTGTATTTTCTCCGTGTCCCTGTGGGTTTCCTCCGGGTACTCTGGTTTCCTCCCACAGTCCAAAGACATGCGCATTCGGTGGATTGGCTATCCTAAATTGCCCCTAGGTGTGAATGTGAGTGTGGATGGTTGTCTGTCTCTGTGTGTCGCGTGATCCCGCCCCCACGTTAGGGGAGGCTTGAGTGGGACTGGCGACCTCGCCCTGTAAAATGCGTCCCGCCAAGAAGACGTTAGAAATGACGCACCTACGTGCCGCTGATGGTACAGATAGGACTAGAGAGAGAGAGAGAGAGAGAGATGCACTAAGGGCTGTATTTTCCCCGTGTCCATGTGGGTTTCCTCCGGGTACTCTGGTTTCCTCCCACAGTCCAAAGACATGCACAGAGCGGATTCGGCTAATTGGCTACTCTAAATTGGCCGTAGGTGTGAACGTGAGTGGGAACGGTTGTCCGTCTCTGCATGTTGGCCCCAGGAAGAGACCTCAAAACGACGAGCAAAGAAATGTGAGCATTATACGGTCTGACCTTGAACTCAATTTGGTGGGACATCCATATTTAAGAAGTTTGGCAACTGTCTTGAAGGTTCTGCATTTGTGCAATCCTTTTCACTGTAGAAAGGGGACATTCGAAATGTTTGGAGACGGCCTTATAACCCCTTCCCAGTTTGATGAGTAGCAACAATTACTTTGCTAATTTCTTACTTGCCTAATTACTAGCCTTTCTCCTTGACACACCTGAATATGCTGGACCATCAGCCTCCCAAAAGTTCTGCTTTTATAGAGGTAGTCAGAATTCTTGATGCTTAATTAATCTTGTGCACTTCATTACTAACACATTGCTGCTAATTACTTTCTTAATGTATATAGAGCTAGGAAGGGTGAATTCATTTTTCTTACCTGGCTCTGAATGTTGGGGGGATACTAAATACTGAAATCTGTTTATTTATTTAATCATTTTTGTCACCTAAGACACTTTGCTTGTTTATAGATGTTGATAAGGACCACACAGTTGGGATTTAGGTTCTGGTAACCCAATATGTAAAAAAAAAATGGCATATCCTATCTCAAAGACTTCTGTTTCTTGAGCTGAGCACCGGAATCACTTCATAACAAAAATCAGACGGCACTTTTTTTTTCAATACAATTTATTTAGAAATTGCTGGCATGCAAGCCAATATGAAGGAGAATTAGCAATATGGTTGTTCATTTTTCTCTGCACCTGATCACAGTGTTCCCACGTTGTCATCATTTGCAAGGTGAGAGTACTGTGATTATGCAAATTCGGAGATTTAACATCATCCTTAGCTCAAAGTAACTCTGTACATGCAGATAAGGATGCTGGTAAAGCATTATACATTTCACACACATCCCATCCAAAGGAAATAAGCAGTGCAAAGGAAAAAAAAAAGCTCTAAGCAAGCTATGGTGAGATAGTGAACACGCAGGAAAAGCACTTTCTTCAACTTCATTTTAAAAAAGGAAAGTCATGGTGGTGTAAAAAAAAGAGGGGGAGGAGAGAGAGAGAGTGAGAGAGAGAGAGAGAGAGAGAGAGAGAGAGAGAGAGAGAGATCACTGCTCAATGTGTAAACTGGGAATATAAAAATCACTGTGTTCACCTGTGGGTTCTCCTGAACACAATGAACAAGGCTTATCATTGAGGTAAATGGGTAAGGTGTATGCTTTCGCCATATATTTAATGAATAAGATGTTCCGTACGATGAACTTCCTGTCGAATATAAAATCTGCAACAAGTCAGCATAAATAAACAAGCATTTTCATGGGTAAGATTAGGCAAAATCACATGCTAAACCTCTAATATGTCTAAAAATATTCTCCATATTGAATTTTATTTCTCTGAAGTCCCAGAATTGTCTGCATATATTTATCTTGTATTTGAATAAAAATTCTGAACAAAAGGTCAGTGCAAAACTCGGGCACTTATTTACAAGCTTCACTGTCAAACAAAAGCCTATCAAGTGCACTTAAAAAAAACCAACAAACCCAACAATAAGTAAATAAATAAAATGAACAACCAGACGAAATAAATAAAACACATCAATAAATAATTTTATGATAAAAACAAGTATTTTTCCTCAACAAACAAATGTACGAAGAAGCAACTATTAAATCACAAACAGATTCATTCATAATAAATAAATAACAAATCTTCTCTCCCCCAGCAAAAATATTGTTGGTGTTGTAAAAAAAAAAAAAAAAAAACCAAAAAAAAAAACAAAGAACCACCCCCCCTTGAAACAACGTGTTTTTTGAAGCATTTCACCATGAGCTATTACGCAATAAGAACACCAAAATTCACCGTGTCCTTTTTCCTTTCAGAGGATCACTTACATTGCATGCATGTTGAAATTAGATAAAGAAATATCAGTAATGCTGGCATATTTTGAAGTCTTGTCCATATACTAAGTCTCCTGCCCTTAATATTGCTTGTTCTGCTGTTATTATGGAAACGAACGGTGTACATGTGCTGAATGCTGAACACCTGAGCTAGCCAACAGAAGCATTTACTTTATCGGGCTCATGTCTGTTTTTGTCGAATAGTAAGTTGAACAGGCTTGAAGGAACAGTTCCATGGAAAACAAAAAGTCCGATCTGTGTATTTGAGATTATTTTTGAGAGCAGTTTCAGACAAGCAGTTTGCATGACGCCAGACGGGCGGCTATGCGCTTCCCTTGCTAGTATCATTTGTTGCATAACTCCAGTGCATATCTAAAGACGTCCACTTTAAATGGACAACAAGCACACCTTGACTTACCAGTCACATTTATGGCTAAATGATAACTGTGTTTGTACTAGTTCTTTAAGCGCAAGTGCAATGTCAGTGTTACAACATGCACTACAGTCTTGCTGTCCACCAAATATGTCAATTTTGTTGGCACACTTACCCTAAATTTATTACAGCCAGAGCCAGATGGTGAATGACAGCAATCTGGCGTAATATCACAGCACTCGAGTCCGAACACTTGGACACGGCTCACGGCACACGACAGCCTTCACTTCACAGCTTGAGCTTGCAGGTTATGTTATTTGTGCTCTTGGTTGGTGTTGGTTGATGTTATCTGACTCGGTCACTATAGCTGAGCCTCATTTCAGGATTAGGGCAGAAAAAGCCCTGGAGCGAATCTCAACGCCCTTGGCATGAACGTGAGCAGCTATGAGATCAGCGGCGCGCTTTCCTAAAGCTGGATACGTGGGCTAAAATTCGTCCATCGGTCATCTTCAACGGACGTACGGTCTGCTCCCATTTGTGCATTGATGAGTGCCTGGACCCTTCTCCCAGGCTTGACACTTGAATACATTCAGGGCCTATAGGTGGTGCTGTTTGATTGTGTGCTACAAACAAGTGGACGTCACTCTCTTCATTCCTCTTCTCTGGGCCAGACAGGAAGCGAGGACGGGTTCCAGTTTCGGAGCCTGAGGCGTGCGGTTAAGAGCTGAGTACGTAGCCGCCATCGCTCCCTTTAGTAAACGATACAAAAACGCAGAGCTCATCTTCATACAGGTGCAATACACAAGAGTGGATGAAAACCCCACTCATGAATGATGCATTGTTTCAGAGAACCAGGTGGTGGCAATGTTGCACCTTCTAGCATCGCAAAGACGGTATACTACACGCTCCCAATGACGCACAGATTTCAATAAATAAATAAATAATTTGAAAAATTTCATATACTGTATATATATATATATATATATTCACACACACACACACACACACATGTGAACACCATAAAGCAGGATCTTTACCTTGACTAGATGTATGTCTTGTCTAGTGAGCTGACTCAGAGATAACTGCTCTTGGTTTACGATCCAGGGGTGACGGAGGACCAGAGGGGCGGTGAGCCGCTGGTGAGGGTCCACATGTAGCATTTTCGTCACGATGTCCTACAAACACAGGGCGTCACCAAGCGAGGAATAAGATCACATTCATATGATAATGCTGACAACATAACGACTGTGTTGCGTTAAATACCACTATAGCGAAATATGATTCATTTCCCCCATTCCTCTAATAAATATGAAAATTAGATGTAAATTAGAAAGACTATTTTGACCTGTGACAACAAGATGAAATAAAAGCGCTCAAAAATGACTAGGAACGGGGGTAAAAGGGTGCTTTTAGTGCATACGACCGCTGAGAGGATTCCAAAACATGTGACCTTTCGTAATGCCCCCTTCCAGAAATGTACTGTGCTCTGATTTATTAGGGATTGTGTTCTGGAAATAATCTATATGGACTGCATATAATGAAAAGACATGGAACCATCGTTGCTTGGTAATACACAGGACATATAAGGCCATTATCAAACAGCAGCTGTTCGGACCTTAGCAGCATCAGACACCGTGTCCCAGTTGCCCCCAGAGAGGGTGTATTTGGCACTGCCGATTCGAGCCAAGATTTCCTCCGGGGTATCATCAGGTCCATTGGCGAAGGGTGTGAATCTGTTGGAAGAAAAGCATTGTGGGCTGAAAAATGGGTGAGGACATGTTGAAGCCCAGTTTTTAGATGGCCAGATTAAATGTGTTGAAATGCACCTTTTCAGAATGCCCTGATTACAGGGAGCTCTAAAGCTCAACAAACAGACAGGAACATGAAATTGTTCGAGCGCAGCTCCATTCTCCAGAGCAGGTGTCGAATTGACCAGGGCTTACGCAGTAATCCTTTCGACGCTGCCCCAGAAATGAGTCCTTTCACGAACCGGGTTTGCATGCGTGATCTGGGGGAGTGATTTCTGTGTATTTGCTTTGTGCTGCAGGAAGACGGGTCAGCGTTGGACTTTTGATAAAGTGGTGACAGGTGTCCGGCAGACGGCACTGGATCACTCCCACAAGGACAAGCTGTCAGCTTCACTTTTTTGTTGTTGTTGTTTTAAACTAGCAGTGGTCTACTTGTGGAAGGAACACAGAGTGAAATTATGTAGCTGTCCCAGGCGTCGTCATCGCAATAAACCCGCCTGCAGAAATCACCGCAAAATGTCGAGGAATACCTAGATTTGAAAGTCATAGCTAAAAAACCTGGGATTATGTTTAGTTCTGAATTGATTGGATGATCCCGTGCGGGAAGGAAAAAAAAAACCTTGTTAACTCATGATTCCTCAGTTTATTGAAAGTTTGGCTCAAATTGGTAGCTTGAAATCAGATTTTTTTTTTCTTCTTTTTTTTAGGCCATGTCCTAAAATAGGACTTGCACCATATTACAAGAGCACGTTTTCAGGTCTAACATTTGCAACAACAGCATGAAAGAAGGACAGGACACAGGCCTGGAGCAACGCGACGCCGGCGCGAGGACTTTCTTCAGACACACTTATTGCTCACGTCTGTGCTAAAGTCATTCCTAACCACGACCTGACAAAAGCCCTTATGTAAACCGTAATCCAGTGTAAAATTCCACGCTGGTAGCGAGTTGTTACTATAGCAACAAATGTAGATATGCAAGCACATGCAAGTACAGTCCGAGGAAACAACTCACTGGATGACTTGCAAGGTTCAATGGAGGTTTTAGATTTTTAGAAAGAAATCAGATTGAACCTGCTTTGTCGATATTTCCTGGATGGAGCCTGGACCTGTATAATAGCACGTCATTGTGTGGATTTACATTCGTTTAAGTACAGAAATTAGACTGACACAGAAAGAGAGAGAGAGATTTTTGTCTGTGCCTGTGTGTGTGTGCCTGTGTGTGTGTGTGTGCACGTTACCCACCCTGCAAGCATGGTGTACAGTAAGATTCCCAGACTCCAGATGTCACAAGCAGCATCGTATCCCTGCTTCTTCAGAACCTGCCACACACGCACACACCGACTATCTTCATCATCTCACAGCATGGCGTTTGCATAACACTACCATAACGTTTCTTCTGTCAATGCGTTTCACTGAACCAAACAACAGGAAGCTGACCTTGACAAGAGGCATTATTAAATATTTTCGAGTGGCATTCAGACTCTTTAACGGTGTGCTTTTTGGATTTCACACAAAATACCGACACAAGTAGGAGGCAGGCTGTTCAGTTTTTAAGAAAGCTTGCCAGAAAGGTTCACAGGGCATCTGGTTGAGACTAGAAGTGTGCATCAGGCTCGGAAGGAAAGAAAGGTGGGAGGGAGGGTGAAATGGAGGAGGGAAGAAAAGAAGAAAGGAAAGAAAGAGTAAAATAAATAAATAAATAAATAAATAAATAAATAAATAAATAAATAAATAATATGGCCTGCCCCATTTAGGCCATACAGATGTCAGGCTCAAATCCAATCGCGCCATTGTGTTACACCCAGTGACTGTGTGTGTGTGTGTGTATGTATGTATATATATATATATATATATATATATATATATATATCTCTGAGGCCCTCATGAGAGCTCATATGGATCTCAGGCCCTCTACTTGCTGGCTGCAGTACATTTTTTTTAACCCCGCCCACTCTTATGTGAATAAAAAAAGAAATCTTTCATTTTAAGTGACGTGTCCACAGTTTGTTGTGCTGACATTACAACTAGCAACCCGTTATGGCGTAAACCAAAGCAGTTAAAGCATCCATGCACGCTCTTCAGTCCCATTTCAACCCAAAAAAGGCTTCGAAACAGCACAGAGGGAGTGAATGAACGGTGTCGTTTTGTGCATTCATATATACAGTCATTGGTTACACCCCTAATACGCAGATGCATTTATAATAGCAGTACTGAGCAGGGGAAGGATCTTTCACTACCTCTGGAGCCACAAAGTTGGCTGTGTAGCAAGGGGTCATGAGGAGGCCGTTTTCCGCCCGGAGTTGTTTTGCGAAGCCGAAGTCGCAGATCCGTATCGACTCCGGGTCACCAGTCTCGTCCACGTACAGGATATTACTAGGCTTCAGGTCTCGATGTACAACCTTGATAAGAACATAACGCCACATTTGCAAATATGAGACACTGCATGCAGCAGACGACGCTCATGTTAACATACGGTCCATGCAACCGACGTGCAGAACGACGGCCAAGATAGAACGTGTGTTCGTTCCAAACTAATTCAGGACACGCGGGTCATTATAACGGTGTCATTTTCGAATCGCAGCCATAATTACACAAAGGCACGGCGCCTTGAGACACCCCAAGCTGAGCTCGCTGTGCCTGCGTGCATGCGTGCGTGCGTGTGTGTGTCAGTGAAATCGAGAACGCACCCCCTGCGAGTGCAGATACTCCACCGTCTTGGTTATGGTGCAGAGCACAGCAGAGGCCTCTCTTTCTGAGAAGCCCTTGTGGCGCAGGATGCGGTCGAGCAGCTCGCCTCCACGCATTAGTTCCATAACCAGATACACAAACTTCCCATCATCATAGACCTGCAAGCAGCAACACACACAGCTGTCTGATTTTAACCCCTTATGTTATGTTCCTGTCAAAATGAGCTCTTTTGGAACCAATGGTAAAATGTCGTCTTACGACGTACAGCTAAATAAATAGTGTTTGTTTTGTTTTTGTTTTTTTTAAATGGAGAAAACCGACTCACGTCTTTCAGAGTGATGATGTTGGGGTGTTGTCCATATCGCAGCAGGATCTCGATCTCCTCAGAAGGGTCCTTCTTAGCCCTGTCTATGATCTGAAACAAAGGCGGCTAATGACTACCACGGCTTTATTTATTTATTTTTTCAGTCACGTGCAACACGCCAGGAAAGAAGAACTTGGGACGAACAAAATTACAACACTAAAAAGGTACCTTTTTTTTAAATATAAAAAAAACTATCACTTCTGTATTAAAAGGCTACTCACATATGGGTGTTATTGTTAACCAGATCAAGGGGGGGGGAATGCAATAAATAAATAAATAAATAAACAAACAAACAAACAATCCCTTACTTTAACAGCATATTCCACGCTGGTGATTCTGTGGACGCAGCGTTTGCATACTGAATACGAGCCGACGCCGATGTCCTCTTTGATTTCATAGCCGTCAGTGAAATGGATGCTGTTGCTATGGAGTTGCTTAAATGCAAACGAGGAACACGGTAAGAACATTATACACATTAGACGTGTGTGTTTGTTAAAAAAACAAAAAAACAAACCCCCCCCCCCCCACATTATAAAAAGAACCAGCGAAGCATTCAAAAATGATTCTTCTTTTATAAACATTTATGTAATGGCAGAAATTGGGCACTTTGTGACGTTTCAATAGCTTGAAATAGTTCTTTCTTTATGTCTATTATGAGTCCCAGCGGGGACACGTGTAGTCATAAAAATATAAATCAAACAAAGGCTTTGTTGCCTTTGGATGCGGACCCAGAAAATGATCGAGTAAGTCTAAAGAATCACTATTTTCACGGAAGAGCTTTACTTGACAATGTCCACCTGAAAGCTCATGCTGTGTAAGTTCTAGCAAGCGAGGGGTTGGTCTTGGTGCGTGACGTCAGATTGAAGCACAGGGAACAATATGTCGATGCCAGCCACTGGCCTTGTCGCTCATCCTGGTGTGTGTGTGTGTGTGTGTGTGTGTGTGTGTGTGTGTGTTCTCTATAAATCAATAGTGTTCACTCCATCTTGATACTTCGCTCAGTTATACTCAGTCCGTCCGGCTCCATGTCAGACAAACACAAACAAATCGGCTTACACAACAGGAATCATAGTTCTCCTTGTTTATTGCCCCCCCCTTTTTTTTTTGCTGAGACCTGCATAAGCAACCAGTCTGGAATAAGGGCCAAAACCCCCCCATTGTCCTGTAATTGTACCCAGCTACTCTGAATTGCCCACAGGTGTGAACGTGAGTGCGAATTGGAGATCTGCCCAGCGTGTACCTATAAAAGCTCTAATAAAAATGACTAACGATTTTATAGATTCAAATACAATATAAAACCATATTAAATAACAAATTGTCAAATATGACTTCGCTGCACCAATTGTGTTTTTCCCAAAAAAAAGCACTAATCAATGGGGTTTTTTGGGTTATTTTTCCTGAGGGGTGCCAATATATGCAGGATGCGTCTCGCGCCATAAAAATGCAGCGTCACTGATCTCCCCGCTCATCTTGTCATTTGCAGATCATAAACTCTTCTATTCAGCCAATAAATGGAGGAAGGCCAAAGGTGCCAGCAGTGAATGGTGCATCAGATGTTAAAGTCCCTCTGGATATTATACTGTCCTTATCCCGAGTTCGCCCTGGAGGTGAACAGCAGCGATGACAGAAAGGCAATGAGTGCATTTCTCTTCAGTCTGATGCATTTTGCTTACCTGTACTATAGGATTAATGGAGTTCGGTCTGGTCTCTGCTATGCACTGCTCCTGTCCTAGATTTGTGGCTACAAAGCTGAAACCACGGAAAAGCTGATGGGCATTCGCACTGGGAGGAACACCGGGTGAGTCTGAGTGCATGGACACACGGGCACACACACACACACACACACACACACACACACACACACACACACACACACACACACACACACACACCCACACGCATTTAGCAGAGAAACTGGGACACGTATCCTGCATGGAGGGAAAGTCACAATTGATCAGACGTGTGTGGCATGAAGTGCCATTTCACAAGGTCATCACGGTCTGTGCGGATCTGCGGTTCATGTCATCAATGTCACGTTGGTACGGTGCAGATGGTTACATCACACTAAATCCCAACGTGATGACAAATGTCTGGCTGAAAGATATACTGGAATGTTATAGCGAGCTGAGTGATGGTCACTGTATCGCATGCATTTCTTACCTTCTATACAAAATTCATCAAAACTGTCATATTTCCGGGGTTGGAAATAGGAATGCCCCGGGACTTTGTCGCTTATCTAGGTTTGCCTAATCGTTCGAGATTTCCGTTTATGGCCATGCAAAAACGAGATCAAAATACCAATGGTGTATGTCATGAGGAATGATTTGAATTGATTTGCACCTGTTGGCGTGCGAGAAGTGAATTCAGGGTCGAAATGGAACGTGTCCTCTGGTCTTCCAACCGCTGGTTTGAATGGAGGTTTGAGCTCCTTCCTGTATAGTTTCTGGTGTACAAAAAGACACAGTCCATTAAAAGAAAGCAAGAAATCAGCTGTTTTGAAATCACGGCTGGACCTAAATGCTTAAATGCTAAGCTGGTGGATAATTCTTAGACAGCTTTCTATACAATCCCGTTTCTTAGACACTAACAACCTGTATACTTTGTACAAGTGTGAGTCCAACATAAATAGCTTGGGTGAAATGGAAACACCAGGGGAGAGAACGCAGAGGAAAAGTGGCTTCTGTTCAGAGTCACGGACCAAAAAAAAAACCCCAGCGACAATCCTCCGTTCAATTCCACAATTCGACTTCGCTTACTTTCAGAGTGCACATCTAAGAGGCTTACGTACGACCTGTGTCTTACATGTATAAGGGATGCGTGAGCGTGCAAGAGTGCAAGTGTGTGCTGTGCTTCATTTTCCTTTTTTCCCCCCTCCCTAATTTGGTCATTTGCCAGTTCCCATCCACCATCCAGCTCTCCCCTGTCACACAGCACCTATCGGGAAGGGTTCAAGCTAACACATGCTTCCTCCGAGATGCGTGAAGCCAGCAACATCATGCTCATGCTCATGCTGCATCAAGTCCTCACGCCACCCTCTAATGAAAGCACTATCTACCCTCTTCTGCATCCACGAGCTCACAGATTCCCACACAATTATCTAGTGACTTTGTGACTACCAGGGAGCAGAGTATGCATCCCGCTCTCCCAGACAGCACGGCCTATTTTGCTCCCTCGACTCCAGGTCATAGATGGCCGCAGTTTTGGCATGAGATTGAGTTCGAACCCTGATGATGCTTTTTCTTCTATGCCACTCGAGAGCCCTGCTTTATTCATGCAAGGTTGTCAAGAAAGCCACTTACGTTCCAATCTATGGTCGCGAAGAAGTGGTGCCTTTTGATTTCTTCCACTCCGTCAGGTCCAGCTCCTATGGAGGAGATCAAACTATTGCAATCACACCATAATTTCCCACGTTGTATATGAAATCAAGTGCTTCAGAAGTCATGTAGATCGTTTCATTTGCATCTCGGACGAACGGCATGACAATCCATTTCAATCCTCTGGATTCTAATAAGACATCCAGCTAACTGATTACATTAATTCATTAACAGGCCACATTAGCATTAATGCGTGTATCCCTAGCCTGTTGACGCTACTCAGGTGCATCCTACAAGAAAGTTCTGGATGATGCCTCGGCTGCCTGGGAAGCCCAGCTTTTCTGCGTCACCATGGCTTTAGTGGTGGGTTATCTATTACATGGAGGAGTTGAGAAGCTGCCTGGGTAAACAGCCAATGCACGGCTAAGGCCTGTCCAGCTGTGCTCAGCATGATACCTCTACTGCATTTTCGTTCTGCTTCATGAATTATGGAGAGTGTGATTCTCCCAGTCACATTCAATCACTGCTCACACAAATGGCCTGCATCTGAGCCTCGACGTGACTCTACTCAGGATTAAATAAGACCTACTTCTACCTGGTCTGACAGGGTGTACTACTGGACTAACTTTTAACTACAATTATTAAATGCAACCCACTTTACCCGTGCTCTGGTACCATGGAAAAAGTCACATTCTTGGTATCATGGGGTCAGTTTGACCGCATGGTGAAAAACATGCTATATGACCAGGATAACAGCATTTTATAACAATATTTTGTTTTCCTTGAAATAATATGGTATAACAATGTGTTAAAATTCCAAATAATATTGCACAACGCTTCATGTGCGAGTTTCCGCTTATTTCACCCCGCTGTAGGCAAAAATGTTACTGTTGGCACAACTGATTTGGTTTTCTTGTCACTTGATCTGGGACAAATATCGCATCTCTTGCGTTGTCCTGGATGACGCTGTGTGGTGCTTGCGGCTGCTGTGGGTGCCCCTGGGGGGGTCCAAAATTCCAGCGTTGCTTGTGTAACTGGTTTTTACATCTTCAATGTTTTTATTGGTCCATGTCACGATCTCTGTTATCATGGCATCATCGAAAAATAAATCAAATGCGTTCAAGGGTGTGTCTGCTTCACACCCATTCCCTTTCGGCCCTGGTTTCTGTCTGACAATATTTCACATTGCGGTTCTTCTGACAGTTTTTAGCTTCTGTGACCACACATACCCGTCTTTCCGCTTATTTTTTATTTAGGTTTATTTTCACTCAGGGGCAAATTGACCCCATAGTACCTGTCACATTTAAGGTACTACGGCGAAGCAAAAACAAACCTAAATACAAAATAAGTGGAAAGACTTTGAAAATATCAAACATGTGTCACATACTTAGGAACGCCTTACGTGAAAATACATGGCAGGCAAGGTCACTAATCGTGATAGTCCTATTGCTAGTTAAGGAACATTTATGGAAAGGCTCAGAAGACTGGACTATGATAAAAAATATATTTAAAGTGACACAAATGTTACCCAGTGTAGGGAACATTAATCGTAGTTTAACACACACCCCTACCACCTCTGTAAAATCTGTAATGCATTAGTATTACACTGTGCATCCTCTCTTAAGCAGGATCAACTTAAACCCTGTTGTCTGTAAAAACAATCGCCCTCTCTCTGCTTTCGCAAAGCTGTAAATCTGCTCCAATGATGTGCCAGTCTCTTTTTCATTGTTGTTTTTTTTTTTTGGCTTCAGACATCCAGCTGTCATGAAAAATCTCAGCTGAACCTGGTTGTTAATTACAGAGCAGGAGAAAGGGCTCGCGTTCAGTCAGAGTCATTTACTCATCGTGATCGTTATCCATTATAAGATACAGCATAAGGAATTTCTGATGCGCAAACCGGTTCAATGACACTGAGAGAAAAACAGCACCAGCTTATGGTCTCGGTGTACTTCACGCAGAGCCAACGTTAGGCTGGCTTCCACAAACAATATGATGTAATTGCAGAGCAAACGGACACCGTGCGGAGGCTTTGCTCACTGTGTCATGCACAAGGCAGCTGGGCCAACTCTGCAGATGAACACTATGACTGTACAATCCAGGATTGCCTCACAGATGGGTATGCTGCTGAGGCCTTCAGCAATACCCCAAATGCCTACAATTTAACACCATGTAAATTATTTCAATGCTCCAAGTGTAGGATTGTTTTTGATTAAAAAAAAAAGTAGCAGTAAAGAGGACAAAATGATTCTTAGCTGCTGTGATTCATTCTGATAGTCCGGGAATATTACTTCACAGCCAACTCCTGTGTCAGAGCAGGACTGGGAGGAAATTTGTACACGCATGTTATACACCAGTTTTATCTAAGATCATCATGTCCATACTTTAGGCATGAAAGGAGTCCAACAGAAAAGAGTGGACAAATAACGCACGCCAAGAAAGGAGACAGTAAGTGAGGGTCAGTGTGGTTTCCATAAGAAACAATAGATTTAGTGATACAATTTAGTGACGGGGCGGCACGGTGGCTGAGTGGTTAGCACTGTCGCCTCACAGCGAGAAGGTCCTGGGTTCGAGCCTCCGGGTGCCTTTCTGTGTGGAGTTTGCATGTTCTCCCCGTGTTCGCGTGGGTTTCCTCCGGGTACTCTGGTTTCCT
>JAQLOM010000037.1:22820600-22833851 GCA_030068315.1 Chrysichthys thysi | reverse complement strand
TCATCTGCAAAAGGAAGCTTGTGTGTGGATATGTGTGTGTGTGTGTGTGTGTGTGTGTGTGTGTGTGTGTGTGTGTGCCCGCTTTTATCCCAATTTAGTCCAAGCCCTAACATGTCTTGAGCTCCCCTCAGCTGTTCATACCCAAGTGCTGAGTTCAGCGTCATGCGACCTTCCAGCGCCTTAAAGAGTGCAGGATCACGTTCTCTGTCCCTACATCGATAGCAATATAATGTCCACATGGGCCCTTACTTCAAAATTGTCTTTAGCTTTTTGGAGTTTTTAATGCTGTTTCATTTCTGTAAAATGGGATGCATGGAAACAATCTATAAAATCACATGAAAAAAAAAAATTCAGAGCAAAGTGAATGATTTCTCAAAGCCTCACTCTGACCTAGGTGCTACATATATGAGCGATATTTCTTAACAACTATGTCGGCAGGCCACCTTTTTTTTCCAAAAGCCTTTCCTTGTTCCAACAACGACGCACACGTAATGCTGCAGCAAGGGAGATGAGAGTGCTTTAAAATAGCAGCCTTGAGGTGAAGGTCACATTACCGTGACTCTGTGCTCTCTTGGCAGTTCAGTACTTTTGCCATTTACGCCTCGCTGCCGACCACGGCCTTGCCGTTCAGATAATTCAGTTATTCTGGTTTTCAGTCCCAGCCGATCGTATCTGGAGAACCTTAAATATTCAAGTAGCGAGTAAAAAAAATAATTGTTATCTATTCTTAATCTTATGTGTAAGCAGCACACTACTGCAGCCAGCTTAACGTGCTTACTTCCCTCCCAGCACTGGATCAAAGACAGCTTATACATTATAGACGAGGGAGAATTTTGCACGCTGTCCAATTGTCAATTAGGAAATTACCATGCCGTATATCTGATCAAAGCAGACATTGTGCAGCGCTGGCAGGTTTATCATTTGATTAACAAGTCGAATGAGATTGAAGCTGTTATCGATTCTGTACATCGATCCGAGTTTGGGGTGATTCCTAGGAGAAGATGGAAGATGGATGAATGTGTGTGGGTTTCTTGTGCAGGTGTGGGATTGATGACACTGCTCAGTACACAGCTGTTGCCACTAACTCTCACGGCCAGGCCTCCTCTCAGGCTGCAGTGATTGTTAAGCGTAAGTATCTCCTTAAACAAGCTATCAGGATGACATACCGCCATACAGCAGGATAAAACAATCCGAGTGTAATTCCTGTAGCGGCAAAACTCCAGATGCAAAATTCATAATCTTCATCCAAGACAACAAAGCAGTAATCTAAAGAACAATTCAAAACTAAGGTCAGAAGCAGTTAGAGAAATAACAAGACTCAAGAGATGCAAATAGGGAGTTGGTAAGACTTTGAGTTTGTGAACCAGAGAGGAAATTGCGAGGCATTAGACTAATAGTCCTTGGTATTCAGGTAAGAGGGACCGCTGTTAGCGTGGCAGTGTGGCATCTCGACCGCATGCTACATCTAAAGCCGTTCTTAGTTTTTGCAGACTTTGAAATTTCATGCAAGGATCTCTCAAATTCCTAAGATGAACTAGATTTTAAATACTCTTTAATGTATCGATCAGTGTCTGGAAACCAGGTCAAAATCCAGTCGGTTATGGATGTTCGTGATGAAATGTATGCAGAAACGTACAATAAGTGTCATACCAGCTGCCTTGTCACACACACACACACACACACACACACAAAAAACAGGAATAAAAAAATTTTTTGTAAAAATTCCGTGATACTAGACAAGGTACAGCAAAATATCAAGAGAGAACCAGATTAAAAGGACAAGGCACAAGGTAAGATCAAACCCAGGCAAGGTCAAACACAGAGAAACAACATGGCTCAGCTCTCACAAGAACACAGGCAACCCGTAAAGCCTTGCACCAGAGTTCAAGTGCATTTGCTTTATCTAGTAGTTCCACAGGAACTAGGAAATATCACAGAAGAAGTGGGTTTATTATTTAGCGGAGGCCACCCTCTGGTGGTCTGGAGTGTGAAAAAGCCAGGCTAGATGTCACATATATCGTATCATAGTGTTCAATAAATGGTGAAATAGAAATTGATCCAGGTAGCAAATTGTACTAGAGGACTCTACTCTACATACACTCTTCATAAGTATTGAATAATTACATAAATTATGAATAATTTCTCTACTAATGGTGTTTTACACTCTTTCAGTAATTGGGAACCCTTTGTTGTGTACATTGTGTAGGGGCCAAAGATGAAGAGAAACTCTGCCCTTTTTCTTGGATACCTTATCAGTGTAAGTCTAAAAGCTATTTTGGTGACATCCACAATGAGCATTTATTGCCGATATACTATTTATAGATACACTTGTATTCATGTGCACCTCGTATAAGCGAGCTTTACATTTGTGCCCTTTATCACAATGCTGATTGGATCCTCAAATCTCAAAAAGGCGTGGTGTAATTTTCAACACCAGCACGTCTCTGACAGTAATTTTTACTATCCCTTTTATCGTAAGGCTAATAACAAATGAAATAAAAAAAAAATGTGTGGTTATTTAACAAAGAAAAATGTATACTCGTCGATATGGTGAAAGTTTGTACGAAGATGGTGAACATTTATGGAAGGAGTCTCCAGTGTCAGTGTTTCATAATGGGCAGTAATTTGTTCATCATAATACACTTTGGGGTTTTTTTTTTCGTGAATATGACAAGCTGCATTTTGTTTTGTGTTACTTAAAAAAAAAGAGGCTGTTGAGGAGGACCGACTGTTTCTAGGTACAATATTGTAAATGCCGACAGGAACTAACTCGCTTTGCGGACGTTCCCAAACATTTAAATGTAATTATAAATGGTTAAAAAGTGCAACCTGGCATTTATTAATAAATGAAAACATACAGTCGTTGACAAATCACCGTGTATAAGTGGAATAAATCACTTCCAGACATGCTATTAGAGGAAAATAATCCACTTTAGATTGGTCATTAGTATTCCTGACATATGATATATATTTATATTTGCTGTTAGTTGTTACATTTATGCTATCAAGAAATACTATCAAGTATACATTAACAAGTATACAGTATACATCTATAGACTAACAAGTACACAAGTATATAGTATACAGTTACTGTATATCCTAACAAGTATTTTAATTTGACATTATTATCTTTTATTAATATCTGAACTTAAAAAAAGTACTTTTTATTGTTCTGTTTTAGATGCAATTATACCCGAGATTAAATACACAAAGATCAACATCCACTTTCTGGAGACGTTCGACGTGACGTTTGGTAAAGAGGGCGACTGTGTGGCTCTGTCCTGTAAGATGACTGTAAGCCCCAATCTTGCCAATCTGCAACCCGAAGCCCGGTGGTACAGAGACGGTACAAAAAAAACAAAACAACCATTCAACATGCTTCCTACAGCACATTTTATACACATTTAGAAATAAAGAATATTCCATTAGTCTCTTAAATACATCTGTCTTGCAGTTACTCTGACTGGATTTACTTAGTAACATGCTTTCAGATGAATAAGTACATAACATGATATCAGTTTAAGAGGTTAAAGGTATAATTGAGCTTTTCTACAATCCATAACATGCATTCATACACCGACAACCTGGAGTTTTTATAGCTATATTGTTTAAATGTTTTTTTTTTCCCATGCTACTACATCTGAGTCGTGACACGTTCGTGACACGGAGCTCGAGATCTTTCTCCATTTTGTAACTCACAGTATCACCTCCTCACCTGCTGTTTTGAAAAACATGATTCAATTACACCGTTGGTGCACATCACAGGCATATTTGAAAAGAAAGGCATGTTTTTCATTTACACCCGGGAGAAAAGGAGATGACCATGCTGAGCTGCGTCTTTTAAAACTCATAGAGCACCGTTTGAAGGAGTCCAAGTGGGTGAAAATGGAGTCTGGGGGAGGTGTTGCTAAGCTCACGCTGACTCACCTCGCCAAGGATGATGAGGGGCTTTATACCCTGCGCATGGTGACCAAAGGAGGAGATGCCGTGCACAAAGCCTACGTCTATGTGGAAGGTAAAAGGCTGTGAGCTCAAAGCAAGGGGAACAATGCAAGCTTTATTCCTTATTCCTTTGTAATTATCAGGAAGGTAAACATATTTCACCTTAAAGCTGACCCAGTGGTATTGCTGTAATTTATATTTATTGCGCTGTGTGCACTAAAGGTTTTAGGCGCAAGACATTCTGTAGAGTGCAGATACCTTTGCAAAGAATGAAATGAGACTTTTCTGAGTATCAGAAAGTCTCAGTAAAGAAAAATCGTATTAAAAAATTACAGTCAATCCATAACTTGGCTTTGGGCCTAAAATAGCATGCACTGGATTCAAAACTGCAAACCTGGTGGTTGCTTCCTTTATAATTTGTTTTTAATGAGTGTTAGGTATGTGTGTATGCGTGGAGCACATCTAATGGACCTTTGTCAAAAATGTCCTGTTCCTCTACAAAATATATTGTACGCATTGTGGAACTTTTTTTTTTAATATCTTTGTTAACGGAGTTACTTAAGTCCATTACGTAACGTCATCATTTTACTTGCTGTACGTTCTAATGTTGTAACAAGATAACAGAGTCTTCTTAAGCATTTATCAGAGCCGTGCTTCTTTTACAGACGGTCCCCCTCCAGTTCCCCAGGCCCCTGGAGCCCCTATGGACATTAAAATCCATGACGCGAACAGGGATTATGTCATTGTGTCCTGGAAGCCGCCCAACACCACCACCGAGGGCCCCATCCTTGGATACTTTGTTGATAGGTGACTGAGTGTCTGATGCTGACATGTTTGATTACTCTCAGGACTAACTACGGTAATTTCACTAATTGCAGTTGATTGCCAGCATGTGAGAAGCTCTGAGGGAATCTCATCATTCACACACGTATAAACTTCTACAAGGTGTTTGGGAATTCCTAGTATTTAGCCATATTAATGAGTCGCTTTCAGAAATGAATGGGGAAAAAAAGGTTTGGAGGCAGGATTTCTTTTGAAACCCACTTTAACCCTTAAAATTATATGACGGTGCCAGGACTAAAAACGCATATCTTGCACATATTGCTTTAAAAATCTTGGTATTAGAAATGAATAGGCATAGAAATGTACTTAAATACTTTAAATCTTGTGAACGTAATGCGTGGTGTCACAGAATATATTCTACTGGATTATATACTGGTATTTTGTAGTATTTTTATTTATTCGCCAGCTAATTTTCCAGATACTTGTTGGTTGGGCTACTGTGTCCACGCTAAGCCAGATGTTCAAGTAAGATTTTTTGAGCAGCGGGTATAGAAAAGAATTACCCCTTCAAAATATTCCCTTTTTTTTTTTTTGCTTTACAGCCTTAAATGAAAACACTCACAAAAAAGCTTTACTTACTCAATGCATCCAAGTGAAAGATATCACAGCTACGGTTCAGAAAATTTATTTTTTTAAAAATGAAAAAACAAGACATACTCAGATAAATAAAAGATCATCCCCCAATGTCAATATTTCTTTATCAACTTTGCAGATATAGATTGACCCACTCTTCTTTACAGGACTGTTCAAGTTCGATCAAATTGGACGGTGAGCGTTGGTGGACGATTAGCTTCAAATATTTCCACAGATTTTCAATGGGATTTAGGTCTGGGCTCCGAATGGGCCACATGAAGACGTTTTGGGCCATCCAGTTTGAAGGAACAGCCAGATTCAGGGAGGGTCCTAGTAGTACCAAACACTTGCCAGTCCTTTATTATGGACTTTACTGTGCTCCTTGGGATTGATAAAGCCTTTGACATACATTTTTTTGGATCCATCTCCTGCCTTATGTCTATCCACAACCCTCCCTGAGATCTTTTGAAAGTGGCTTGCCACCCATAGTCAGTTGTTTGCTGTCTGTTGCACTACCAAGCAAGGCAATGCTCCAGGAACAGCTGTTTTTATGCTTCACTAATCACAACTGATCACAGGTGATAGCCAGTAACCACGGTCTGCAATGGAAATGGTGGTTACTTACAAACCACCTGATCGAGTTTACAAATATTGTTTAGGAGGGGGGTGATCCTATATTAATCTCAGTATGTCTTGTTTTTTATTTTTTACAATTCTTCCGAACCGTAGCTGCCATATCTTTCACTTGGATGTTATAGATCGCATTGAGTAAGTAAAGGTGGGAAAATGATTGGTCTGTGTGATTTCATTTAAGGCTGTAAAGCAAAAAAGGGGAATATTTCAAAGGGGGTGATTCTTTTCTATACCTTATATATAATATAGAACACTACATATTTTCAAAATAGGGCATTTTATAGACAGATAGCTTAATATCAAAAACAGACATAGACCTCTGAGGACTACACAAATTGAAAGATGTTTCCTTATTATATTGTTTGTTTGGCTGGAAAGCATGTTTTTTTTTTGTTGTTTTTTTTTACACATTAATAGTGAACATATCGTATGGGATTCTTTCTTTTTTGAAGACGGTGAAAACGGAGTTTAGGTCCGTTCTGAGTAAGCGCAATTTGTGTTAAACACTTACACATTTTAACAGCAGGCTATAATTTTCCCTGACTTTTTAATTGTATGGCGAGATAATGGATGCTTTTAGACAAATAATTTCTTGTCGTTTTCCTTTTTATGCTCTCTGCCTGAACTCCGTGACAGATGTGAGGTCGGAACAGACAACTGGGTACAGTGTAATGAGTCTCCCATTAAGATCTGTAAATACCCCGTGTCCGGCCTGTTCGAGGGTCACTCCTATTACTTCCGCGTGCGTGCTGTTAATGCGCGCGGCATCAGCAGACCTTCCAGAATGTCCGAACCCGTCGCTGCAGTGGATCCTACTGAGTTTGAGAGACTTCATGGTAAAAAATAAATAAATAAATAAATAAACCAACCAAATCCCTAATTACAAATGATACGTTCACGATTGTGTGTCAGATTTTCAATTTAGTCTTGCTTTTTTTTTTGTTTTAACAGCTACACGGCTCGGTGGAAGACTTGACATTGTTACCTATCAGGATGACCTTGAAGGTAGTGCGCAATTCTTTAACATATTGTTCTATGCTAACTGACATCTGTATTAGGAACACCTGTACACCTGCTCATACAATTCATACAAATATCCAATCCAGATTGAGATCTCCAGTTAATGTACAGAATAAGGAGGAACTGTGCTCTCAGTGATTTTTTTATTTTTATTTTTAATTTGGCATGGTGGTTGGTGTCTGATGACCTGGTTTGAGTATTTCAGAAACTGCTGATCTCCTGGGATACTCACACACAGCAGTCTCTAGAGATTACAGAGAATAGTGCAGGAAAAAACAAGCACCTTATTGTTGAGAGAGGTCAGATCCGAGGAGAATTATCAAACTGGTTCACTCTACATGTAGACAGGTAGGCTATGGTAACCCAAATAACCACTCTGTACAAGCGTGGTGTGCAGAAAAGCATCTCAGCACGCACAACGTAACATACCTCGGAGTGGATGTGCTACAACAGGAGGAGATAACGTCACATTGCACTCCTGTAAGCCTCTGGAAGGCCTGAGCAAAGCTTACCACTGCACGTGTTCTTCAAAAGGCTTAGACGTTTACAAAATGGCGACCGTAAGAGTAATACAGCTCTGACTGTGAGCGTAGCCGTGCTGTGCTGTGAGCTCCACTCGAGGGAGCTCACTGAGTGATTTACAGTAACATGACGTCAGTCAACAAACTCAAGAATGGAAGTTCTGAATTTCATTGCTGCTATTAATGCATAATTCAGACAATTCCCAAGACAAAACAGTTCATTTCAATGTAATTAGTGGTGATAAAATGATAAAAAGTAGTATAGAAATATTCATGATATTTATTTTCTGGAATCTGAATGGGTGGGCCAGCTGTCATTCAGGCCCACCCATAGATCCGCCCCATGGAACAGCAGCTGCCAAGGTGTTCCTAATAAAGTGATTCGTCAGCGTATTTTGTCCTCCTTCACCACTGTCAAGTATCATCAGTTTTATTTCTTATTTACAAGATTATTACACTTCACTAATATATGTTAAAGGTAACAATACAGTTTATGTAATGGTATTACTGTATGTATGCGTACAATGTTTAAAAAAGGGAACACAGGGTCCATTGAGGATGTCTATTTATCCATATATAACTATATACTATATATACATAGATAGATAGATACTTTGTTCTGTTTTATTTTGTTTGTTTTGGTTTCTTCTGATCCGTTCTGCTCATTATTTTGTGTAGGTACGATTTAACCTTGGTCCGTCACCTTTCGTTTTATTTTCACTATTCCTCTCATGGTTTTATCTCATTCCTTTCCTGTTGCAAAAATACCAACCAAACAAACAAACAAAAAAAACCGTCCAAAAAAACAAACCAGTAATTATGCAGGCCATAATTGGCTCACATTCTAGAGGTGCTGATTACTTTTTGATGAGAATTCCATCAGGAAAGGAGGGTCTGACCATCTGTGGCGCTTTTTCAAACGGGAATGAACACATCAACTGGTGTCAGGATCGTCTGGTGTGTGTGTGTGTGTGTGTGTGTGTGTGTGTGTGTGTGTGTGTGTGTGTGTGTGTGTGTGTTTGTGTGGGTGCTTACCCCAATATTTTGGATGATGCACTCATTTTAATGGTGTCTATCATATCTTTTCTGAAAGCAGAACTGATGACATTGAGATGTTTTCGAGACGCGTTTGTGCGTGCGTGCGTGTCTGTGTGTGACAAAAGTATTGAACGTGAAGCGCGCTGTTGGGTGCACGCAGTAATTCTGTTTGATGTGATTCGGCTGTAGCTGAGGGAACAGCTCCTGGAGCTCCATCCAACGTCTACGCCTCTGAGACTGATCGGACATACGTTGTGCTCAGCTGGACCCCCCCGGTGTACAACGACAGGGCCCCCATGTGGTACTACATTGAGAAGGTTGGTACACCTCAGTGGCTGAAAGGAAACCCGTTTGAGGCTCACCTAATCCGTATCACTTTCGCACTTTTATTTACAATTAACCGTCAGTTTATACGCTTAAATGAAGAGGCCCGGTTTAGTGTAAGCTTTTCTCGATTGCTGTGTGAAGCTGCCATGGCTGTGTGAAGTAATGGAGTGCTTTTTGATGGATTGGTTTAATCTCTGGATGGAAGCAGTTGCTGGCAAAGACTGATAAAAAAAAAACAAAAAAAACCCACAGACTTCGATTTTAATCTCACTTTCTACTCCACAATGCTTACTACACCCCCCTCCCCCCATCAAATCACTTTCATTGCTGATGTTAACGCTTTAAGGACAGTCGCAATTAAGCATCCGTTTAAATTTGTGAATCAAGAGACTGGAATTACTGTAAGAGTTTCTTGATTGTCAGCTGACACGGCTGGGTGAAGTAATGGAGTGCTTTTCAACGGCTTAGACTCTGGTTGGCAGTAACTCCTGGCAGAGGGTGAACACTCAAGTGCCAGTGCGCTCACCGCGCTACGCCGTCTTCAACCTGGCTGAAGGGAAGGAGTACCTGTTCCGCATCCTCTCAGCCAACATGTATGGCACCAGTGAGCCCTCCAACCCCACTGCACCCATCAAAACTCAAGAACTGCGTGGTGAGAACTTGAACAAAATGGTTCAAGATATTTTATTTTCCTATCCAGGATATCTGTTATGTTGCTCAGGTCAAAAGAACAAATTTTATTACGGTTATCATTATTCTATTGAATATGCAGCAATGGTCAAAAAGACTTTTTCTTGCCATTAAGAGGATCTTCAAGCAGTGGCATGGTGTGTTCTGTGTCTTTATTGTGCTAATACATAGGTATAGATAATATGTATTTGATCGTATAAAATATATTTTACAATCGCAACACACGCTAAATGGTCGACTGAAATCAGTAGAGTACCCAGGAATGAATTTCGAGGAAATCTACTTAATAAAACCCCCATGTGATCTCTAAAAGTTATACTGTGTTCATAAGTATGATGCAATCATGCACTATAGGCGCAAATTTGTTATTTAAACATTTAAGGCATCAAATCGTGCTATATTAATTATGTTGCCATGAAACACCATTCTTGCAGTTCCATAGAAAATGAATCAAATAAACCAAATTTTATTCACTCCTTCTGCAGTAACCCTTTAGTAGATCATCTGCTCGATATCCCTACGCTCAGAGTGTAGCTGGAACACACAACAACAAACAAGAGGAATGCATGATTCTGATTGGTTAATCCTGTTCCTTATGATGGCAACCAATAAAATGTGGCTGAATCCAACAAAAGAACAAATTAATTTGATGTTTAGGTGCAAATAAACTGAGCAAACCGACATTATTTAACACGTATATAATCAGATAGGGTATATATGAGTACGCTAACAATGCACGAATGAGCCTTAGGAGCGAACCTAAAACCCGTGTGTCTGAAGTGTGAGCTAAAAGTGGGGGTTGATTCAAGGCTAGATCAGGAGAGCAGTAATTAAATTGCCGATGATGCTATAAGCCGTAACAAATGCATACTCTGAAAGTCATCTGGAAGTTTAATCAGCAGCGAATGATCATTGTAATGAGTTTCTCTGTGTCTCCAGGTGTTCCTTCAGCTCCTGGTCAGGTCGTGGCCACGAGAGAAACCAATACATCTGTTCTGATCCAGTGGGCCCCTCCAAAGGAGCCCAATAACCTCATTGGCTATTATATTGACTTGTGTGTTAAAGGATCAAAGGACTGGGTCTCTGCCAACCACAAGCCACACAAGAAGACTGAGTATGTCCTCTAATCTAAACAGTGCAGTGCATATTGCTGAGGGTTTTTTATTTAGTTATTTTATCAATGCGTATTAATATACTTTGTGTGTAATTTCACTTTCTGGATACAGCACATAGAAATGTAGACGGAAAATCCCAAGCTGGCATACGTCTTTGTGTGATAAGTTATTCATGAGCATGTCTCAGTCTGATAACGGTTAATAGAATGTATAAAAGTATAGGAATGTAAGTGGTCGAAGTAAAGAAATACTTCATTCCCCCAAATAATATAAATACATTTAAATCTTTAGCAAAAGATGAAATTCTTCACTCACGTGAAGCAGGAAAGTATAGACTCCTAAATGTACACTCTTCCACTAAAAGTAGAAGAAACATTCACGAAAGAAAAAGACGAAGAAGGATTTAGCCTTACTTAGTCTAAAGTAGTGCCCCCCCTCCCCTTTTTTTTTTTTTTTTTTACCAAGGAATGTAGAAAACATTAGCGAAGGTAACTTGCAGCAGATTTATATCTCTCAAATGTTAGCTAGCATGGTAATATATTGATAAATATGTAAAATGAACATAGCAACAGATTACAGTACAGTAATGGGTATCAGGTCTGGTCAGGTTTTTGCTGTTATGCATGTTAAAACTTTGATTTGTTAAGAATTTCAATCAACTCTGAGCTATCACCTTATGACTATACGGAAAAGATGATTTTAGAGATACAGTGCAAGCTCTGGTCACGAACTTAATTCGTTCCGAGACTCTGTTCGCGACCCGAATCAGTTTTTCCCACTGAAATGAATGTAAATACAATTAATGTGTTTCAGCCCTCAAAACGTGTTTTATGGGTTTATGTGGCAATAAAACATAGGATAAAATTAAAATAACCTTAATTATAGAAAAATAAAACTAAACGAAATAAACAGACGATTTTAATGCACGTTCCCTTTGCGGTGGAGACGTAGTTGCTGACGACGGTGGCGGAGGGATATGGTGACGATTGTACGCTTAGGCTTCTTACTCTCACTACCATTTCCACTTTCTTGGGACCCATAATGAAGCTTGTAGAGCAAAAATGCAGAGAAACACAACGAAAAAATCGTGTGAAAATTTTTTAAAATGAGTTTTAAGCACAGAAATAAAATCAAAGTTTGAACAGTCCTTAATTATACAAAAAGTTACTGTAAACAACCAAGAAAACTAACCTTGCATGAGTCGACCTCTGGCGTTAAGGAAGTGAGGAGGAAGATGGGCGGGGACAAGGTTACTGTACAGCCAATGAACACACATCTGACCGAGACCATTTAAAGCAGTGGTTCTTAAACTTTTTTGGGCACGACCCAAATTCTGGTCCGGTGGGTATGTCGCGACCCAACACTCCCCGCCGCAACATTTGAGCGCCGTCGCGCACGCCCCCCCCCCAGTGTGCCGTCGTATTTTTATGACGCAAGAAGTGTGCAGTGGCTCAAAAAAGTTTAGAAAATACTGAGCTATAGGTTACAAAGTTCAGCTTCCAAAGTAATTCGGTCGCTGGCTGCTTTTGTTGCTCAGTTGGACGTTTTTTCTCATGACTAAAATTTTCATTTAGCCACGCCCTCCCGACCCATTCTTGAGGGCCTCGCGACACATTTTTGGGTCGTGACCCATACTTTAAGAACCACTGGTTTAAGGGGACACGTACGTCTTGCGATTGTGCAATACACAAAAAAGAAAATGGGAAAACATTGGGCGGACGAAACAGAAGGGGAAAATGGCCGGGCTGTGTTAGTTCGGCACCTGAATATGTGCTCATGACCAGACACAAAATCTTGGCAAATTTTTTGGTTGGGAGCCGATTTGTTCATGTTTAGACATGTTCGGGACCAGAAGTTCCACTGTATGTGGTAGCAGACATTTAGTGTTTACAAATGTCGCAAGTAGAACATTTTTAACTGTAGTAAGTGCAATTTGGAACGTGTTGGGTGAAAGAAAAACTCACGTACAGAATAGATACTTAAAACCTGTCAACTTCCAACCTTTGCTAGGAAGCCATTTCTGGATTTTAAACCGAAGCGGCGCTGCTTGTGTTTCAGGTTCGTCGTTCATGGTCTTAAAACAGGTGAGACGTACGTGTTCCGCGTGCAGGCCATCAATGAGCTGGGTCTCAGTGAGGAGTCGCAGGAATCAGCGCCACTCTCTGTCAAAGCTGCTCTCAGTACGTATGGACAGCCTTCATGCAAACTGCATGACTGAGCCCTGTGTCAAGATGGCATGCAAACTCCATTTTATCTGTTGAGAATATTCTTCCGTGCTAGTACAAAGTTTCACTAACCTAAAACCTGGGGGGAAAGCCTACTCTGACTTTATGCATACAGCAGCATGTCAAAGCACTAATAACAGAGTGCATGTGCAGCAGTGATGAGTCCATGCAGAATTAATGAGAAAAGGGGAAAATTAATATGCCCACTTTGCTATTCCACTGACAAGAAGGGACTAAAAAGCATTACGGCAAGCACACGCACACACACACACACACACACACACACACACACACACACACACACACACACACACACACACACAC
>JAQLOM010000037.1:22796179-22810184 GCA_030068315.1 Chrysichthys thysi | reverse complement strand
GGTTCACATACTTTTGCCACTGACAGATATGTAATATTGGATCATTTTCACCAATTAATAAATGACCAAATGAATTTGTTTTGTCTCATTTATTTAACTGGGTTCTCTTTATCTACTTTAAGGACTTGTGTGAAAATGTGATGATGTTTCAGGTCATATTTAAGCAGAAATGTAGACGACTGTAAAGCTTCACAAACTTTCAAGCACCACTGTATATTGTTTTCTTATTCCTAAGTACAATTTTTTACACTTTTAGGCATCACTGGTGTTTTTACCTGACATTAAAAAAAAAATCCCTGCTTGTCTCTAGGAACTAATACGGGTTGACATATTTGTCATGATTTTTCTGTACCTATGTAACATTGTAAAACACAGCAAAATGTTAATTCAGGCTTTTAAAGCGAGTGAGTTAACGAGTAATCAAGCATAAAAGTCCTTATGGGAATGTACACTAGAGCGTAGACATTGTGGTCAATTACATAATTATACAACATCAGGGAGTAGGACTCAGTTCCAAAGCTAATTATGATCACTTCCTTTTCAAAGACATGGACTCAGAGCAGACACTGAAAGGAGGTTTGTGCTTTAGCAATAATCAAAACACTTTGGGACTTCCGGCAGTGGGTGTTTTTAACCCCCACTCACCCATGCACCACTGCCTAACACTTCATTTCGAAGTCTCAGTACTGGGGAAAAAAAACCCAATGTATAATACTACATAAGCGAGGTGTGTTAAATGAGCAGCCCACAGAAAACATACTCGAGTGGCCTGTTTAAGCGAACACTGTGTTCTGAAATTCTGCCTCCAGTTCTCCAAGAAGGATGTAGGCGTGTATAAAGCAACTATCAGTGATGACAGAGGAAAAGACGAGTCTCACGTTGATATTTCTGGGAAAGGTAATAGCGCACTCACTTGGGATTGTTGCGTTTTAGGACATATTTGTGCACTGAAAAAACAAAAGAAGCCCCCCACCTTCTAAATTTACCTTTTCTCTTCCCTGCAGCTTTTGACAACATCATTAGCGAGCTCTCGCGTATCGCTGGTACGTATCCCATTAGCGTTTTAGCATATGTGTGGCCTGTGTTGCTCATTTTACGTCTCTGAAGCTAGTCGGCATTCAGTATATAAACAGGGGGGAAAAAATCCACATCAGGTCCACCAGGTTTCACTCCATGGATACAAATACAATTAAGCTTTTTGGGAATTCCTACACGTCGTCTTTATCATGGACGCAGGACGCCTGCTGACTGATGATGATGAAGAGCAGCGGCTTTGTTGCTTACACGGTCCAGCTAAATGTCAACCCTTTGAACAAATGTACATCTTTAAAAGAAGATGATGCCTTCAGGCTGTATTAACACACTGTACACAAGGACTGAAATTTAAATATACCTAGTTGTCATTGCCTTTATGTTGCCAATCAAATGCTTTGCTCTTTGTTGGAACTGAAAAGAAAAAAAATATCATTCAGTCTGGGGTGGAAACAAAACGAATCTGATGTTCCTCAGCTGCTCTGAGTCATAATGATCGTCCTGTAACAGTAATCGACGGTCGGTGCTTTGTCAGGGGTCTCGGGTCAGAATGAAAGGAAAATTAGTATGAATGCATCGTATGTCAGCTCAGATGCCATTAAATGCCCTCGTACCCCAACGTCAGGTCCAAAAAAGAAGTTCAACCACATGCCAAGCAATGAGGAAACAGAATGAGTCCGCACGTAAGCTTGTGCATAAACCAAATAAGAGACTGTAAGCGAGGGGAAAATAAGGTGTGACAGAAAGATGAACAGGTAGGGTATTTAGTATGTTGGTGGGAATCTAAAGAAAGAAATTCACACGGCGTGTGTCATTACATTGGGGTTATATCAGGTGGGTCTAACGTCGTTGACGGGCTGGAGTTCAAAATGTGCAGAAAACGCAAATGGAGTCTTTAATAATAATACACACATCATAAGCAACTAGACTCGATAGTTTATTTTGTGTTATGTATTTTAACTAGCCAGTTCGAAATAGCGGGCTAGCTTTTTAGCCGAATCACCCTGAGCCACTCATTAGTCGTATTTCTACCTTGTGGGAGTAGTGCACGTCTTCTAACCTCCTAGCACTAATCCCCTTTTCCCAAACCAATCACCAGTTACTCTCCCCCAAAACCCCACGGAGCACCTCAACCCAGAGCTCCCGCGTAATGTAATAGAAAAGCCCCGGCCTGACTTAAACTTGAGGAAGTGTCTCTCCTTTCTTTTGACTCGACCAGGGTCCAGCGCGTCTGAGTTGGTGATCCAGTGCACCGCTGAAGGCATCATGCTGCAGTGCCATATGAAATATTACACCGAGGAAATGAAGATCCACTGGTTGCACAAGTATGCTTATTCTCTCCCTCCGTTCCCTCTCGAGACGGGAACTTCCTGAATAGAGTGATGGCAATAGCCATGGAAATGAGATATGCATGCTCGCTCACACCTCCGAGCATGACGGCGGCCTTGCGTGTAAACATGATTTGGAGATTTTTGTCTATAATTGTGTTGCTTTAGTGTGCGACGCGAGGCAACGATTATTGAGCAATGAGAAATTAGCAGGGCCAAGTGACAAGAGACCTGCATGACTGTCAATACAAATCAAATCTATCAGATTTACGCTCACCTAATGCTTTAGCCCTGAGGTGCAAACGGGAAGCATGCAGAATACTAACACATGAGGTGAATCTTCTTCCTTAGCTCATCGTGTAAACATGGACAGACTTGTACTTGTATGAGTAATTGCAGTGAATGCTCTTAAACTATACTACCGTGCACTAAGAGGCTACGGAGAGCAGTCCTTACAGTTGAAGGATGATTTCACTTCCCATAGACCACTGAAGGCATAATGATTGTACATGCAAGCTGTGTATTGTGGACCCCATTGTATACTTTTTGAAAAGGTAATGGAAGCTACAGATTTGCAGTAACGTATAACCTTTAGGTATATTCATTTTATTTATATTTAACAGAGACGCTAAAATCGCTAAATCTGAAAGGATGCGCGTTGGGGGCATCCCAGCCATGGCCACTCTGGAGATAGTCGAACCCGTTGAAAAGGACAAAGGAGTCTATACTTTTGTGATGACAGACACTGAGAAGACGTACACTCGCACCCTTGAACTGTCTGGTCAAGGTAAGAAAAGCTGCCGACTGACTGGCTTTTCTAAATCCTTCGTAAGAAAGACTTCATATGGTTTCGAGCATGCTCAGTGCAGTGCACTGGCAGCCTTGTAGGCAGAGGCAGAGATGTAATTCAGAACAAACGTAAGAGAAAGGTTTTAACTGCGCACCCTGTTTGAGCTCTGAATAAACATCGAACATTCTTGAAAATCGGCCAGATCCGAGCTCCGTGTGGAATGGGGTTCAGGAGTAGCGTTGCCCAAGGTTCTGGCAGGTCTTCTAATCTCAGGAACGACTTTTATAAATCGCCTATAGATCCCCTATGGCCGTTGCCACACAGACCCATCCAGATTCTGAGTAAGGCCAGTGCCGTAGCAGGAAACACCAGGGATCTAATTGGATAATTCCAGTCGTAAGGTACTGGTAACAACGTATCAAAGGTGCAGATCCTGGCGTTGGCAGCAGTTAATACGCGTGTACTGCCCAAGAGCACTTGCAATCAGTAGAGCAAAGACAGTAATTAATTACAAAAAGAAACCCCAAAACAACCCATTGATACCTTGAAACGCAGCAAAACACAGTTATTAAAATAACGAGCTATAAATTTTTCCATGCTGTCCCTTAGAGGGTTCTAACGTTAAATCGTTTTTCTCGTTCTCGTGTCTCATTTGGCCTGTGCTTAACATTTATCTTCTTTCTGCCTTTCATCCACCCCTCTAGTCTATGATAATGCCTATGCAGAGTTCCAGAGACTCAAGTAAGATAATCGTTACTCGGGAGGCTGCTTGCTTCTCTTTGCCTTCCCTTCAATGTTTAGAAATGCAGAGCATGTGTGGCGCATGTCAGTGTGTGGATAAAATATTAGCGTGTGCGCTAATGAGCCTGCTAACAACGCCATTCTTCTGTTGCTTTTCAGAGCGGAAGCATACGCTGAAAAGAGTGAGTACACTCATTCAAGTGCTTGGCACTTGTCACAGCTTCTTTTATTGATATAATTACATCCTTCAGTCTGACTGAGGTGTGACGCTTGTATTTGCAGATCGTGGCAAAGTCATTGGCGGCCTGCCTGATGTTGCAACCATCATGGAAAAGAAGGTTTGGAATGGTTTCAGCATTGGAGTACTATAATGTAGCAGGACGACATTAATAATGACGTAGCCTCAAACAAAAGTTAAGCTGAGAGGCTCTCGCACTTTGAATTTTTGGAGTAATCCTTTAATACGCAGTGGAGGGTTGACGACCTGGGGTCATACCGTCTAGCGGCTTGTTTCGATTGCTTTTAGATGCACCTTTGTTCAACCGTGTTCAGTCCAGTAGGCATTTTTCCCGTCATCATTGTCCGTGAAAAAACACACACAGATGCGGTAATATTAACCGAGTTTGTTATGTTTCAGCACAATTTCCAGCTCGGTTACCACACAGAAGACCTGAATTTAGCAAAAGCAAACAAACAAACAAACAAAAAAGTCAGGCATTGGAAAAGGGAGACACATCTTGCTTCATTTTCTCAGCCTTTGTGTTGAAAACAAGGTCACTGTGGTACAGATGTATTTCTGATATACGGATAATACTAGCTCTGTAATCCCTCTTTCCCTCTTTCTATCTTTGCAGCATATTGTATAATAGAAATGGTTCGAGACAGCATAGACACATGGTCTGGATGTACACTATGCCTTGTGTGTTTTGGTTTGTTTTTTTTTTTATTACATTTATTTGCTATAAAAAAAAGGCCCAGTTGGCTGCAGAGAATTTTGAAACTCGTCCAGTTTTGCATAAATAACACAACCCTGTCATTAACTTTCCTGTCCTCTGTTCCTCCCACACTAAAAGTGTCCATGGAGTGCACGTGGGATTACTTGCCCAATGGACCTCTTCTAGCACTTGCTGCAGTTTCCATTTTGATCGTTTGTGAAAAAAAATAACTCTAAATGAGGCAGTCAGAGCAGTTCCCCACCGTTATGAAACCTCTAGAAAGACAAGGAAATAACCATCTTCAGAACGTTTGTTTGTATCTGTCAAATAGCATGTTTTCTGCATTGTTAAAAAGTATTGAGCTTTGTGAAGATTACTGTTTGTTAAATGGCTGATTATACATGGTACCCCACCTGCCCCTATGGACAGACCCGGCACTGAAAGACACTCGTGCGTATTTGCTTGGGCATTCAAATCGTTTGAAAACAGCACTGAATAAGCACAGCTTGTACTGGGTAGTGGTGAATTTTGTTCTGCGTTTTGCAGCCCATTAATTTGGTCCCCGTGGTAATGATGCGATTGCATTAGTGATCCTAGACACCACAGGGCAGTTTTGTAGTGATCCCGAATGGTGTGTGGTGGTGTGTGAACAAGCCAGAGGATCATCTTCTCCCTTCATTACGGATAGCATGTGCTTGCGGGCGGCGGGTTGGGGGTGGGGGGTGGGCATGGTAGTCCTTCATTGTCTCTGGCCTTGTAATCCACTGTCAAGGAAGCTGCAAGGAATGATGTCTATTCAGTGGATCCATCTGAATAGACAACAGTGGAAATGTCAAGCACCCTCTCTCTCCCTTTCGGTCTCTTTCTCTCCGTTTCTTTAAAGCCATGCGAATGCAGTAGGTCTATTGCTGTTAGGTCCCATTAAACGGCAAGGAGCTACCACATGGCACATTAGCCGGGCTCTTACAATGGACACGGCTCTAATTAGGACTCCCTTAAAGCTAGAGAGTGGGGAAGCTGGTCATTGGTAGAGAGATTCCAAGGTCTTGCTGATGCAGATCCATTATTATTATTGCCATGGGAGCATTATGAGTCCAAATGAGCAACCTTGTTTATACCTGTTAGTGAGAGCACAAGTTGAGTGTCACTTACGTATTGGAGCAGACTGTTTACTAGAAAGCTCTTAGGGAAAGTATTACGAAAGGAATAGAAAAATATATGTACCATAAATAGGCTAAACACACTGTTTTGCCTTTGGAAAAAACTGGATTCTTTTTGTTGCTGTCGTTATTAATACTTAATATATTAATATATTCAGCGTAAGCACCGGCCCTTTATTTTTGACATCCACATCAGATTATATACTGTTAACAAATATACAGAAAGTATTAAGGAGCGATGCTGGGGCTGATTTCTTTCTCGACCCAACTGTATTTTCAAGTAGATTTAAGACTCCCAGTGGCAGACATGCCGTCACACAGAGTATATGCAGATGTTTATGTACATTGATATTTTTCAGCGTTAGCTTTCCAGACATCTGTAACGTCTCAATCATTCTATGCGGATGAGAAATACAGGATTTACAGATATTTCGTTTATTGCCCCCCCCCCAAAAAAAGTGCTGTATAATGGCTCCTGTGTTTGAAAATGTGAGAAGTAGGATGGACATGTCGCACCCAGACTCGAACCTTACTTTAAATGGAGATTAATATTGGAAACAGCCATTAGCCAGGGACTGTGGCAATGTGTTACTGGCTGGATGCCATGCTGGCTCTTTAAGGAAATTTCAGTCAGTTCAGAATGCAGACTGTGATCTTACCTGGAAGAGAAAGATAAGCCACATTATCCCGGCAGTGTTCAAGCAACTTTGACTACTTTGGCTGAAAAATTCTGATTTATTATGATTAAAGAACAAATTTATTTAGCTCCTGTGTATTTTGCTGATCTCCTGAAGCACTATAGCCCATCCAAGTGTTGTGGCTTAGCCTGTAGATCTGATTTGATTTCTTGTAGTGCCCATAAATAGTGTTCCAGACAACATTAGAAATGAAACTCTTTAGAGTTCACTTAAGGGTTCATCTGTATATATATATTTTTTGTGTGTGTTTTGGTAATTTGTTTAAAATAATGAAAATTGTAGACTACAACCCTGAGTGTTTCTCTGTCATACGCAGACTGAGACTGAGAACCCTTGACTAGCACAAAATCCTTGCGGAAGCACTTTTCTATGCACACTAAATGTATTGCCTGATTCCCAATCCCTTTGTTTAACAATCATTTATTGCCTCCTGTCTGTGCTTGGTTCCCTAGACCCTGAGCCTGACCTGCACAGTGTGTGGTGACCCAAAACCACAGATCACCTGGTTTAAGAATGACCAGGAGGTGGAACCGGGCGACCAGTATTTGATCTCGCTGGACTCAGGCAAGTTCGCCAGCCTCACCATCAAGGGCGTGAGCCTAGATGATTCAGGCAAGTTTACCATGTGCGTGCAGAACAGATATGGTGGCGAGTCGGTGGACGTCATTGTCAGTGTCTACAAGCATGGCGACAAGATGCCTGACATCAAGCCCTCACCTGCACCCAAGAAAATAATGCCCCCAACTCAGCCAATTGTAATCCCTACCCCCAAGGCGACTAGCCCCACCCCTGCACCTGCCCCCGCCAAGACCACAGCCCCATCCTCAGGTGTCAAATCAACTGGCATGAAGTCCGCAGCTCCTTCCCGGAGGAAGTAAGCTGTCCTATTCTGGACAAAAAGAAGCAGCAGAAAACAGAATAACGGTATACTGAAAATTACATTAAAAAGATGCCATTTTTCATCATTGATATGGTTTGGGATTTGTAGAGTCTAATGAAGTAAATAAACAATGAATATTTAGGCGCGGGAGGGGTGTCCAGTTGTATTAGATTTCTTTTCCACCACCTCCAAAACGAAGTGTTAAACGGTTTGGCATCTGGCTTGTTTAAGCAGTGTGGGTTTCTAATGGATTTGGCTGCCTCTGCCTGGAGGTCCTTTGGTGAAAAATGGCCAGTGTTTTGATGTTTATTCTATTTATCTCTATTTTTTAAAAGCTGCACTTTCAGTCAGGTGGTGGCATCTTGAGGCATTTGGATGGACGGCCCACAGAGTGCTGGGTTTCTGCTACAGCATTTCAGATAACAGATAACATCACTATCCTCACCTTCATGACCTTCTGCCTACATTAAAACAGATGTAGTAATCATTTTCCTGGGCGTTCTGCTTGTGTTGCTTACATGACATGACGTGCACACACATATACGCACACACACACACGTACGGTCCATGAATGCGCAAAAGCAATCTCAGCAATATAACCCTTTCTGAACTGCATCATGTCTGTGTGCATCCTCTCACAAGAGTACTTCATGTATACGGAATGTCCTGCATGGACGAGAGCTTCGTTCCTGGTTGAGTGACATATTTTTAGGGACATAGAATAAGTTGAGTTGAGTCTTACTGCCATAGATCTCTTTAGCAGGAAGCACATTCGTTTTCGCCTTGCTCTCATTTTGCTTTTAATTATCCTTCTTCTCTGCCTTCCCAAGATGATTAACCATTTCAGATGTAATATGAAGTAAAAATAGTTTTTTTTCCCCCCTAACCTTCTCATTGTGCTGATGAAACTGCTGAAGCAGTCATTGCACTTCAATGGGAATTTGATTGAAATAATTAAAATGTAGCAAAATTGAGGTTGTTTAGACGTCGAATTTGACTTTTAATTAAATCGTGCATATTTAATCACTGGAAATGATTTGCTTAGAAGTCATGTTTCTATGGAAACTCATGCAATCCATAAATCCTACCCTCTCCCCCCCAAGCATGTTTACAAGATGCCACCTTATGATGTATCATATTCACCCTATGGAAAAATATCGATTGTGCTTGCACACTTACTTGGGCGAGATCCTACGGTTTGAAACAGATTGCAGCACTCAAAACTATTGTTGCTTGTAGGACTGCGTGAAACAGCGTGTACAACCCTGCAGATTAGACGACCACATGGTGGCACTGGTGCATCAATGGGAAACATGCTTTACCGATGGGAGAAACCACTCTGACACCAAATTATGGGGTTCAATTTTTACACATTTATTTGCTGTGGGAAGGTGAATCATAGAACTGGGAGATGCGGGCAAAATACCACACCGAATACACTAAGTCACTGGATGAGTCAAAAATCTCTTGTCAAAACCATGCTCTGTCCAAGCATTATGGAAAGCATGACGGCATGAAGTATGACCACACAGCCTCAGCTCTTAAATTCTCTGAAAGGCTACAAGACCATGTGTTTCGGCGGCTCACAGCATGATTCCATAAGTGCTGATTTGCAAGGTTCGTTCATTCATTCATCTTCAGTGACTCCTTTATCCAGGTCAGGGTAGAGCTGGATCTGGAGACTATCCCGAGAACAACTGAGCGTGAGGTGGAAATACGTCCTGGATGTGCAGTCAAACCATCACAAGTCACCATGCACATACACATGTGCAAATTATCAGCAATTTGGCATAGAATCTCCTGGCATTGTTTTTGGGTGGGAGGAAACCCAAGAAGACTTGGCGAGAACTGGAGAAACTTTGTCCAGACAGGAACCAGAAACCATGAACAAATGGGGGGGACATTGATTAGAGCTTTAGAGCAAACCTGAAAGGAACGGCAGAGTGATGGTTGGCATTCGTTGGGGTGGGCCAAAATGGCCTTTAATGGTCTCACTGCTGAGCGCACCGCACATTTACACTCACAGCTAATCCTTCAATGGAGATAAGTGCCTTGAGGATCTGCCAGTTTTCGCCCCAAAGAACAGAACAGAAACATCCAGGAGCACAAAATGAATTACAGTACTTGTGTATCGTCAAGAGCAGTTTAACAACCATTCCTTGTCCCATCTGCTTGTTCAGACAGCCTGAGCAATTTGTGCATCTGAAGCCATGTTGGGTTTGAATGAACCGTGCAGAGCCAGCTTATGCCGCTGCATTGCCTGCTGTCTTTCTTCTAAACTTAATCACGGCTATGATTCAGTATATTATCTCTGAGCTGCAAATATTTTAGATGTGATTTTCTCAGTTATAATATAGACTTATAAATATATGCTTTTAAAAAGAATAGAAACGTTCTGCCACATTATTTTCAATAAAAGGATATTCCTGTCAATCAGGAGACCTGAAGATGTAAAAAGACAGAAAAAAAACCCAAACAGACATCATGGAAAGACTTTATTTCAGTATGACATTCCAGCACTGTTGAATTCTCTTGTCTACAAAATAGCATACCATGGTTCCAGATGTGACAAAAATGACATGGGTTATACATTAAAGCACTCGCTCTAGCACGTTATTGTTTCCTACAGGACTTCTAAGGCAAATGCTTTATATAATCTAAGAGTAATAAAAAAAATGGTTGAAGAAAATACTATTACTTAATAAAGACAAATGTATCATCATTGATGGTGAGGTTTCCTGTTTGGAGATTTCTTACATTTAAGGAAGGAGTCTCCAGTGTCAGTGCTTTGTAACAGTCAGGAAGTTTTCCTTTAGGACTGAGGAGTTTACGCATTCAGGAACTAACCTGTTTTGCAAATGTTTCAAAACATTCAACGTAACTGGATTAACCCTTTACTGGGTGAACAACCATATGGGGTGACTTCAATAGACGTCAAAATGCCTCTCTGTGAGGTCGTAGAACCACATGGATTTCTCTCATTCTGAATAAATGTTCCTTTAACTTTCTATTTGTTTTTCTTATATTTTTATACATATGTACAGTTTTTGGAAAAACTTTATCCGACACTGGGCATAAATGGTAACTTAACTGTATCGAGCCTGATTTCCAACGTAGAAATGAAAATAAATAAATAAATAAATATATAGATAATTGCAACATAAAGTCCTTTAATACCCTCCAACACTCCAGGGTTGAAATCTTTTCAAAGTATTTCAATTAGTGCCCTATAAAGGGTTAATGCTTATTTTTCATGTATTTCCCAACATAAGTAGACCTTTTCTAGTCACGTAGCTTAAAAACACTTTTGGTCATATACAGGTGTCATATAAAACCCTGTAGAGTGTTTAAAATTCCTGTATATTTACAGATTCTATGATGATGATAACTATGATGATTTTCCATCATTGGAAACTGTATAATTTTGTATTGTTTTTGCTCAATTTGAACACTTTTTTGGAGATAAAACATGGATACGATAAATAGAGATTGGAGCCCGAGAACTTGGCACATGCCAGATAATTCCTCCATGTGTAATCATAAGGAGCATGCATGAGTTGATATCCTCTGAAACAGATGAGGAATGGCGTTTTTTTTAGTTACACCTGAGAAGAGTGTTTAAGTTAAGCAGGCCCTTGACTATTTCATTCACGAGAAGGGAATGGCTTTATGCTGAAACGACACTGATTTGTTCTTAGTCTCTACAGACAGTCTTGGTTCCCAAATGGCAAACTTTAATAAATCATTCCATCAGCAGTGACTGCCTTCTTGTATGCACATGCTAAAAAGAATCACGTTCAAGTGTTCAACTGGACGTGTGTGAGTTACACAACAGAGACTTGCCATTCTTTCCTTAATCTCTGGGAAGTGCTTCATCCTGGTTAGGGTTGTGGTGGATCCAGAGTCTGTAGGGGGAACACTGGGCACAAGGCAGGAGAATACACTCTGGACTGGATGCCAGGGAACCTGCTGCACCACCATGCCACCCAGAAATACTCAATGCTACTATTTTCCACTACACCCAAAATTGGCAAAATTATCTAACTGCATTAAAACCTGAAGTTATTCCTGCATTGCTGGTTTCCTTCCCCAAATCTATAAAGAGGTGGAGAACTTTGAAAGTGCATCAAGAACTTTCTTGACAGTGCTGGACAGAGAGCTGCAATATAGCTATCATCAAAGTTAGTGAGTCACAGAAGCTGAGAGATGAAAACCCATCACACATCAAGGCAGAAATCTTTGACCATAGTGGGGCTCTTCCAAAGCACTCACAGTCTTGACATAGCATGTTGGTCTAGGCCGTATCAACATGCTTAAACTGAGTAACTGAGCAGCGTATTACATCACGCTAAATAAATAAATAAATAAATAAATAAAAATGGGGCATGGTGTTAGAGATAAATAATCAATGACAAATTCCAGGTGAATTACCTTTATGAATTACATTTTAAACCATACTATATAATACTACTACTACTACTACTACTACTAATAATAATAATAATACACCTGTGCCTGCAGTACGGCCCAAGCCATGCTGTTATACATCAATCAAATTTGAGAATTCAAAATATAATACACAATAAAGATCAAAGAATAAACCTTGATGTGTCATCCAGGATAATACCGGGACATATTACAGTCCCATCATTAATTTGACTCTCACACTATGCTTATTACTGTGAACTTTGTCTCGAGTCCCCGAATTACAGACATTTTCTTCTGAACTGCATAAAGAGGAGCACTTTCAAAAGCCAACCTTGCTCCAAGCTATTTCCGCCATTGAAGAAAATTAGGAAATGAGGAGAACATGATTAGAATATGGAAGCGTGGATAATGCAGAAATATTTTCATCAATATGATGTGGCAGACTAAAGTACGCCAGCCCCATGGGTATGTTAAGCTCATCTACAGACTTCATAGACAATTATAGTAAAGAGACTGGCAAACTTGTACTGTTGCAAAGACACTAACTTGGCACAAATTAGGGGTGGAACATAATGAAAAATTTTACAACCCAAGAGGACGGCATTAGAAGAAATATAACGGTGCACAGCAGTGCGAGCTTTACGTTATCAAAACAATGTAGAAGTACCGTTACATATTTCATTTGCCTCTAATGGGTGGGTTCTTTAAAAAACAATTGAACCTGCTTTAAAAAAATCTACACCTGGAATAATGTGTTTTTGAGTGACCCCAGTGTTTTAGACTGTAGGAGTGAAATGGAACAAACTATACATATGGTCATTACAGTACTTTAGTGCATTTCACTGTAATGGATAAATCTTTACTACATTTAGATTTTTGATCAACACTACAGAGTTCAAATAATAATAATAATAATAATAATAATAATAATAATACATTTGACCTCAGAAAATATTTCAAACCAATTAAAAGTGTGCAAATTTTTACAGAATTCAATTATTTAAAACCCACTCAAAATAAACCTAACAAAAGTCTACTCTTCAAGTGTCAAATACTTAGCAGCAACATCTGAGACCATGGGGACAGATGAGCACCCCTGTCCCAAATGATCAGGTATCTTCTGTTTAAACAGCGTGATCGTGCTCTGCAAATTATGTGCGGCATGCGGAGATATTGGTGTTTCACAGCTCGACATATTGCTCTACATGTAAGCCATAAGCCAGCTGAGTGGGGTAGCCTAGCTAGCCAAATCCTTTGCTGTTTTATAATAACGACAGCTCTGCATTAAATGTTAAAGGTCAGTATAACTTAAACATAGCTAAGTGCTCCTACAGTCTATAATTATCGCCTCTTTGCTAGAAGGCTAACCATGTTGCTAGAAATGGGTATGAATTAACATGAGCTAGCAAACCTAGCAAGCTAGTGAAACTCTCCACAGAGTTTAGCTAAGTTAGCCATAAGTAACAAACGTTCCCTTTCTTTACCTACTGTTGATAATTGTGCTTTGTGGTTTGCACGTCAGCATTGCACGCTTGAAAAGAAGGGAAAAGCGAACATTTTCAAATGAGTTGTGTCAGTTGTAGACCTAGGAAAGAGTCATCTGTAAAGTAAATACTGTATGTTCACGTTTACCCAAGTGAATTATTACTCCAGGCGCAGTTCTCAGTTGTCCTCAAGTCTGTAGGTTTTGTACTCTTTTCACTACTGTGGGTTTTTTTCCCCCCGATTTCCTTAACACAGTCCTACTGATATTCCATCACACCTCTAGTACAATAAACTCACCAGGGGCCATGTTAGACTCTCTTACATTTAACACGTTCTCCGTGAACAGTTTAAGTCACGTCTATGAATTTATTTTGGGTTGCAGCACAAGTAGCTTTCAAATTTCAATTTAAATGAATTTCGAACCAATTTAAATAAATCAACAGTAGCTCAATGGCACACACACACACACACACACACACACACACACACACACACACACACACACACACACACACACACACAATTGAT
>JAQLOM010000037.1:22761762-22783520 GCA_030068315.1 Chrysichthys thysi | reverse complement strand
TATAAGAGTGTGGGGAAGGTTAATAAGAGAGTGGAAATGGTTTATAAAGCCTGAAAATATTTATAAATAATAAAAATGAATGTGGCTCAGCAGTATCACGGTTTCACCTTTTGCGGGGGTCGCCGGACTGTAACCCCCACGATAGGCGGGGGATCACTGTATATGCAATAAGTATGAACCACTTTGTGCATCCGCCCCTCTGCCCATGTCTGATGGCTTTCCATGTCGTTGGTATTCCAATGCCAAACTTTTCTCAATGCTTCAAAGGCAAAAATGCCTGGCATGATCTGTTTTTTCTTTTGTTTTGTCTTGTTTTTTAATTCAGCATCACACACATTTGCCGCCAAGGTGAAAAGAACAGTTGACAACTGTTGACTTCGAACTAGTTCCATAAACACATCCACCGCTCCCCATCCAATCCCCATCGTCATTATTATGATATATTCCAAGCATGGCAGATAGTCCGTATTTAATTGAAAACAACGAGGGAGCAAACGCGTCCAATGGTTGAGATCAGCGAAACATGCCTTGTGAGAGTGCGATGTCTGCACTGTAATTTCTGTTGAGCTGTTATGACTGAACATCATTATCTTCCTCTTCGTTGATACGTCCCTGCTGGATTGTGACAGCGAGGTGAAAACAAAAACAACACCAGCTTGGAAACTGCATTAACCTGTGGAGCACTTGGTTTCGCAGTACTGAGCATCCCGCAGATGATTTTGACTCCGAGCGCCACCGGTGGCTTGAGTTGCGATTTCCTGGGACATTGACTGTCCCTACACTGGCGCCTAACATGTGTTTTGTTGTTCTCCCTAAGAGAGACACACATCAGTGTGCTACTCCTTTGGAGTGAAAAGCAGGCTCACTTATACCAGGAGCTTTACTAATTTCATCATTGGTATTGTTAATATTCATCAATGTCGGCAGGTTAATAACTGCATTATCCACTCATGCAACCCTGAAGTCCTTATGGCTGGCAAGCTCGCTACATTCATTACCCCTTGTTTTATGGTTGACTGGCTTGTTTTTCAAATTTCACCTGCCATTCAGTGGTCCAGCCAGTGCACTGACACTTCAAGACTCATTTACATTTACAGAATTTAACAGACGCATTTATCAAGAGCAATATTCAAAAGCGCTTTATAGTCTCTATCAAAAAAAAACCCCAAAAAACAAAAAAGATCCTAATGTGCGTTCAGAGTGAGGTCTGGGACTAAGAATAGACTCGAGCTGAAACCCTGTGAGACGGAAATTAGTGATTGGTAAAAAGATGGGTTTTCAGTCTTTGTTTGAGGGCAGCTAAACAAAGGGAAAGTTCATGACACCACCAGGATGTTAAGATAGATAGATAAAAGAGTCTTGATGAATGCCTTCTCTGTACCTTGAAGGGTCCAGTTGAGCCATCTCTTCAGGTACTCTAGGTGGAGATCTGCTTTTGGCTTTGTAGGTAAGTCTCGGCATCAGCATTATCCATGTGCTTTTTGTTCACGCATGTAGAGTGTGTACATTTGTTGAGTACCCTGTGCACCATGCGCTCACTTGTTCTGGAGTTCTTCTTAATTAGTTCGGTCATTTATGCCCTGTTGGCGCTGTTCCTCCATGTGAAGTATTGCCAAACATACTGTGCATTTCTGAGTGTCTTGCTTATTTTTTCTAGTCCCCCCCCCCAAATAGTTCCTGTGTTATATATCACATAAGGTGACGCCATGTAATAATAAAGCAAAATATATAACAAGCTATTACAGTATTTTTCAACTTTTTAATAACATTAGAAGAATGTTCGTGGCATTGCCTGTTGTAGTGTTCATAGGCCACTTTACAGCAATGTGCAATTTTTCCATACTATTTGGTACACAGCCAATGAAAATAGGTGAAGCACCTAGTAAAAACATGATCAATTTTTCTACTACTTAACTAGCTAGTGAGAAATGTCACTGCATGTTGTTTAACCACTGGAAGTAGACAACGGGAATCCTAGGATATAAACAGACACCGATGCAGGGGATTATACACAACCATTTCCTACTTGAAAAAATTCTTAATTTTGGTTGAATGGAGAAGACCTGCGGGCGGGCGACAAGAAGGTCCTGGGTTCGATCCCCGGGGTCAACCTGGGCGCCTTCTGCGTGGAGTTTGCATGTTCTCCCCATGTCCTTGTGGGTTTTCTCCGAGTACTCTGGTTTCCTCCCACAGTCTAAAGACATACGCAGACGGGATTAGGATAAGTGGCTACTCTAAATTGGCCGTAGGTGTGAATGTGTGTCTGTCTGTTGTGGATTGGCGACCTGGTGTACCCCGCCTCTTGCCCGAAGTCAGCTGGGATTGGCTCCAGCTTCCCCTGCGACCTTGAACAGGATTAAGCAGGAGAAATGGGAGATGAAACGGAGAAGAACTTGACATTTCTAGCCAGAAAATATGACTTTTGGCGAAGTCTGGGATTCTAGGTGACGTTTAACAAGTTCACGGTTACAATAATTCAATTTGTATGTTTTTATTTGTATCGCATTTTATTTTTAGGACAATGCATATACATAGTACAGTATGGAATGAAATTCTTCCTTGCACGTTCCCCCGCGACAACATCTCTACAATAGACCCATCACAGATCATCATTATCTACATTACCTGCATTAGAGGTGAATTTCACAGAATTAGATAAATTGCACAGTTTTGAAATAAGTCGTACGTACGTATTAGTGGTAAGTGCCACGGTGGAGAGACTGATAGCACGGCTACAGGTTATATTTGGGTGCCGTTCGTTTGAGTGGTTTGAAGTGTAGAGAGTGTACGAAAGGGCAGCAGCATGTAAAGCTACAAAGTGCTCTGTGCCAAAAATGCTACAAATAGAGGTGCTATATTAAATACATATATCTGTATAGTGCTGTACATTCCCTTATATAAAAGTACATTCGATACCAATATGTATATTGTATATATAATACACATATTATAGTTTATGCAGTATGTACAGTAAGGGTATGTAAATTAAGAGGTTTAAGTCATTAAGTCACAGTGTCTGCAGCACTTCCAGGGTGTGACAGTCACAGTGCAGTGAGCACTTGGTTAAGAGTCTTAGCGGCAGAAGCTGTCCCTGAACCTGGATGTGTGTGTGCTGATGGGTCTAAGCTGCTTACCGAAAGGGAGGAGGGAGCAAAGTGGGTGTGCAACTTGACTGAAGTCCTGCATGATGCGGTCTGCCTTTGTAAGGCAGTGTGTGGTGTAAATGCCCTGCACAGCTGGGAGCTGAGTGCCTATGATCCTCACAGGTGTTTTCAGCATCCTCCGCTGTGCTTTATTCTTCTGTGTTTTGTGAAGTTGCAGTACCAGGATGCCATATACCTAGTGATTGTTGGCTCTGTGGTGTACTTATAAAAGCTCTCCAGGACTGTGGTAGACATGCAGGTCTTGCTTAGATGTTTCAGGAATTAGAAGCATATGTGGGTCTACTTTACAGAGGTATGTGTAAGTTGTCGATGAGGGTGGCTACTGGGAATTTGAAGCTACCAAGTAAGTCCGAGGGATATGCTGCCTCAGTGGGGGTCTACGTCATAGTGCCCTGGGGTCGCCATGGGGCCCTTCTCCTCCCTTGGTGTATTGCGTTACTTATTAAACATGTTGTGTTTTAACCCTGGAATGTTCTAGAATGCAAAGATTATTATAAAAATACTGATCTAACTTACTTATCAGTTATATTCATTTCTGATGCACATATATGTCACATGTTTAGTTGTACTCGAGCTAGGTAGACCCTGACATTAGGATTGGTATCGTGGGATACACAAAATGGGATCCTTCCAGACAGAACAAAAAGAGAAGATTATGTTAAAGTAGATGTTGGTTATTATTTTATTAGCACTTCTATTTCTATGAAAGCTTGTTACCTCAGGAGGAGAAAACTAGCCACTGGGCTAAACACAGTGAGCATGCTAACTCTTGGCAGCTAGCTCATGTAAAAAAGGCAAGACTTCTTAGTCATTATGTCTATTTCTCGAACAGATCTTACTAGCCAATGTAACATAAATATTTGTAATATTTACTTTGTTGGCTATAGAGTTAATTCTAGCTAGCTATCTAGTTAGCTAGCTATCAGCAACTAGTATATCTTAGTTACATTGTTCACAATCATTTCAATTATGTTACCTGGCATAGTAGCTAAGTTGTTAAGGATTTTTATGATATTTTGCTAGCTGCCTAAATTAGCATTTAGTGTCAGTTTATAGTCTACCAGTTAGTCTTTATTGACTGTTAGCTAGCTAGCTTGGCTGTTTATTCTTAAGGGAGAGTGAGCGCGTTGGGAAAAACACATGTTGTAACACTGAATAGTAGCTAAACATGTCCCTAAATGCAAGTTTATTAATTTAGTTAACCCATTAGCTTCCGTGGTCCCCATTTGGTGATCATATATTGAATGGCATAAAAAAATAGACAGCATGTGCCATGATCTCCATTTGGGACTTTGACTAAAAATTGGAATTTCAGAAAAACTAACAGTCATATTTCTTGAAAGTAGATGTTTTTGTTACTATTTGTAAATGAATAGAAATACATGAAAATTTTCAGGAAAAAAATGAGCAGTTAATGGGTTAATGACACCAGACAAAAAGTTTACATTATGAAATTCTGAAATGTTTATTCGTCTTCTGCCGCTTAATCCTGTTCAGGGTCGCGGGGGGCTGGAACCAATTCCAGCCGACTTCAGGCGAGAGGTGGGGTCCACCCTGGGCAGGTTGCCAATCCACCGCAGGAAATTCTGAAATAGTATATTCAATTTAAAAGTGATGTTCAAACAAACAAACAAACAAAATCTGTAATGTTGTATGTACTGGTTCAGTAATCTCACTTTCACAAATTCACAGGCCAGCCATGGTTGACAGTTAAGATGCAAGCAGGATTGCAAAGCTGTTTCATTTTTAATTGAGTTAGAGCATGGGTAAAAGAATAATGTTTTCCAATAGGGTAGAATCTTCCAGTCATTAAAAGTGAAATGTAAAATCAACATTTCATTTGCACTTGTAAAATATTAGGCACACAAATGCAAAAGCAAATATGCATGTCACAACTGGATTTAAATATGTCCTTTAATGCACACTCATCAGGTAAATGCAATTACAAATGCATGTTTGAAGTAACATTTTCTGAATTAACATGGATTTTAATCAACTGGGGGAAATGCTGCCATGAAACTCAAATGCATGAACTAACCGACTCCTATTTTACCTGGAATGTACACCAGACACACAACACAAGGTCAGTCAAAGTTTGTCCAAGTGTAATGACAGTACCCCTAATAAAAATGACATGAGACAGTGGGGCATTGACCAAAAAGCATATTTCTTCAAACAAACAGCCCACTAATATTTATTACAAATACATACATCCATACAATCAGTATATTTTCCATATACAGTACATATTTTGAGCTGTAATATATGTTGTAACCGCACACCTCACATAGTCGGTTGTGACTTTAAAAATTTGGGCAAATTAAACAGTATCGCTCAGAGGCATGTAAGGCAGTGAATTGACCTTGGAATTGGTCAGTGGATTTGTGAGTGGTCACCATTAAGCATGGAAAACAGCTTCAAAAACTTGTAGGCCTTGGTACCTGAAGAGGTGTTTTAATGGCCAAAAGATGACTGCTCCAACAGCCTCTCTCCCACCTAGCCCAGCAAAGCCAGTTGTTATGGCAACTCCTTCCAGTCTTTCTGTCATCTTGATCACCATGAAAGCTGAATCACAGAACAAATATAAAAGAAAATCAGATTAGTGCAAGACCTTTTACTACACTAGCCTTTCTCTTTTATCAGCATGAGGGGATGGTCCCAATTGGTGCTTCAAAAATTAGACAACATAGGAAACCGCCAAGAGTGCCATCAAGAACCGGGCGTCATTTCACCGTGCTTCTAATGTCAGGCTCCTGGAATAGAGTATTGTTACACATGCAAATCTGATTAGCGCCAGTTGCTTAAAGACCAGTCGTTCTACTGTGGTAAGCGTATCCTGAGACCACCTTTGTAAGGTGGCCTGAGAGTACAAAACATTTTAACAAACCATTTTTAAATGCGATGGCAAATTTGAAAACGTCATTAAAAAGAATGATTGAATGCAATGGTTTCCTACAGTCTCTCAGACGGGCAGGTGCTACAGCCAATCAGCAATGAGCACGTGATTTCCGTTTACTCTTTTTCATTTTGTGTATGCATTTATACAGACAATTCTGTCATGTATGCAATTTGGTCGTAGATGCCCTGATTAGCCAGGCCATGCATCTGACAGTTGAACCTGCTTGCAACTACACGGAGCTCAGTTTCCAGTGGAGGAGCTCAAGTGCCATGGTAGGGGATGACCTCAGCCTGTACTGTTGTGGAAAGAGCCATTGATTCGACTATTTCGATAGCTTCTCCATCCAGCTCAGCACCATTGACTCTGATGCATGAGCTAACGAGGTAAGCACCCCAGGTCAGACTGTTAGTACTAGCCCATTTGGCTCATTCAGTTATCCTGGATTTCATTCAATTAGCCTGGCCCACCAACCTACTTCTCTCCTTGTGAATGTGTTAGATCACAGATGTGAAGCACAAAGCCCATGGGTAAAATATGGTCTGCTGCTCATTTCTTTCAGCCCTGAACTACAACCATTTTCGCACTGGAGCAGTATTACCTCGCTAGAATTCACACCGGGCATAATGTGAAAAATCTGCCCAAGCCACTGGTATTACAGCGTGTTTCATTTTTAAAGGATGCTCAGAAGTACAGTGCTGACTGTGAAACATGAGGCACAGTCACTATAGCCCCAGTTGGATTTATAACATAGTTCACAGTACAGAAGACAGAGAAAATGTGTCATTACAAACATTTTGCCGCTATGCAAAGCTGCACAATCATGACTTCATTATTCATCCTGGAGCTCCTGGACCTTCGGTCAAAAAGTCATCCGTTTTGACTAATGACCCAAATAGTTTGTTTTCTAAGGTTAAAGAAATGGTTTTGGCTGATAATGTGGTGGTGTTTTCTAATGCTACTGTGTTGCAGCAGGTTTTTTTTATCTCGCACGAATCCCCAAGTTGATTTACTTCTTTATTAGCACCCTGTCACTTGTGATATATTAGTGGTAGTATATTAGTTTAACTAGTAACAAGCTTAACTTTTCATGTGGATGTTGATAGCAATGCCTGTAGTATTATGTGAAGAACAAAAAGCCAGATAATTATAAAGTACACGCCAAAGCTTAAACATAGATTTGATGAAAAATGTACTTGGACCTAAAATGGGCCAAAGAAAACTCAACATGTTGTCACTGCGGGCCATGGAATCAGAGTTTGTTAAAGAGCGAGGCGAAAAGTATGAAGAAAAGCCAGCTGCCTGAGGTAAGACGGTAGAAAAGTTACTCATAATGGCTGTGTAATTTGGTAATGGTGGGGTTTTTTTTTTTTTTTTGCATGTGTTGGGTTGCAGGATGGGGGGGGGGGTGCATGTCCAGGAGCCCTGTACACTATTCCACCCCTGGGAGACCTACAAAAATGGCAGTGTAGCCCTGGTTGAAATTGACTTTGACACCCCTGCCCTGGATGAAAGATCCCCCAGGATCAGGAAGAATCACTTATATCACCATTCAACTGATGTCCACTTTAGTCCATAGTGCTCCTGTCTTCACCTGCCAACCCTTTTATTTTAGGTCTGCCCTAGCCTCACTGACAAGGGACCTGTATTCATGTTTCCACAGTGTTTATCTCTTCCAGTGGCCCAGTGATTTATAGCAGAGCCTTTAAGTTTGATAAGAAACACCATGATGGCTCACATGGACACAGGAGGCAGTTTTGACTTACTAAAAACTAATTCACCGCAGTACTTCTTCTCAAGCACTCCAATTGTAAAAAAAACAAAAAAAAAAAAACAGAACAAGAAAAAAAGTGAATGCCTCAAAGGTAGATAGAAAGCCATAGGGAGTCCTTTCTCAAGTCTATGGTAAGCCTGCCAAAAAGTTTCTCTGTGTTTCTTTACTCAAAAAGATCTCTTCAGCAGAATATAATTACAATGCGGGAAGCCAAGAACCGCTAGCCGTAACTAGCCCTAGAAGAATGGCAACACTGCGTGAAGGGAGCAGGCAAATCCTTCTGGTTTTAACTGAGCGCTTCAACCTTTAGGAAGGGAAAAAAAAAAAGCCTTGTTTTTCTCAAGATAAATTCTGGGCTAACCTTTTTACCCAGGGTTGGCTGAACGGAAAGGATATAAACAAATGACAGTTTTGTCCAAATGATCAAACAATGACCAAACGACCAAAAAACAAAACAAGAACAAAAAACAACGGGATTCTCATCCCACCCTCATACAATGTTAGCCCAATGTGCTGGAAAAAAACGACATGAAGTGTAATTAAGCCAGACAAAAAGCATTCAAGACAGCAAGCCACTGATGCTACAGTAGTTTCAAGATTACCCCCCCCCCACCCCCCCGATTATCAACAAGGTAATAGAGTTTGATTGTCAAGTCAGTTACGCATTCACTGCCAAAAATTGTGCCCTGCAAATGTGCAGCATCTTCAGTATCAAAAGAACTGGGAGAATTATGGCCCGGAAAAGTCACTGCTGCCCATTCTACACTCATCATACAAAGTGGTCTGGTGTTTATGCCAGACCAGGGCCATTCTGCAGCATTTTTGAGTTCATTGTACAGCATTTGACAGAGTGGCGGTATGTGTGGCCCTAGCATCACTCCAGTTATCCCATTAGCTAGAATTACAAGAGTGACTTCTTATGAAGGACTGTCTCCTTAAAATGTTCCCAAACACGGATTTTTCAGAATCCTAATGATTTCCAGGCCATGATGGTGTCACCTGGAACTCGATATAAGGATCAGTAAAACTCTTGAGTGAGCATAGCATCTATTAATAGCTCGAAAGGATTTAGACACACAGTTTTGCAGCTTACAGCTAAGCATTTTCCCTATGGCTATCCCACATTTTTGTGCTTGACGTGTGTGCTGTCCGGTTGTGCGGGGGGAACGATGATTGTGGTTAGTGCTATTTTAAAATTACGCGCATGGCTTTAAAGGTAAATGTGAATTCCTATTTCCGTAACATAATCAGGAAAGCAGGAATTACCTTTTTTGCAGCATTGTTGATCATGATGTGTGGAGACTGAGTCGGTCTGAGATCAATTTAGTGTACACTAAGTCAGTTATGAGTTTCTGTAGTTTGGACATATTAAAATGTAATATCCACTGGGAAACTGGCTGGAAAGTATCAGATAACTAACAGGTATGGAATTACTGATAAGGATGAACTAGGGTTCCTCGAAAGGCACACTTTTCAATTTTACTCAGCTTTAGCAAGTGCTTGATCCTGGTTGTGGCGATATTTGATCCGGAGCCTATACCAGGAACACTGGGTATGAGGCAGGACTACACCCTGGACAGGATGCCAGTCCATCAGACAGCACCATGCGCTCGAACATGACCAATCCGTTTACCAGCATGTTTTTAAGGAAGTAAGAGGAAACCAGCAGATCTGAAGGAAACTCATGTGGACATGGGGAGATCATGTGAGACTCTGCACAGAGCAAAATTTGTTGAGACAATTTATGTAATTCTCACCCTTCCACTCTATAACAAATGCTCAGGTGTGTGTGTCTTAATTTCTCCTCATATGACACATAGACAATGGAGGTGTTTTGTCTTTCAGGGAGTAGATTACTCTATTAGACCTCACTAGGCCCCTGATAGAAGATCAATGATGATCAAGTGATTTTCTACTTTTCTACTGAAATTCAGCCTACAAATTTGTTCCCTCTGCCTAAACTAAAATATCTAAAATACCTGTCTCTATGGCAGAGTATGTAGTATGGTAGCTTCTTGTTATGATACTGTGTTTCCACTACACCTACCCATTTTATGAGTTTTAATCATAAGTCGAGCATGCATGCATAGATAACAGAAAAACAGGTTCTAGCAGAAAAGCACTTCGTTTTATTTATTTTGCTTGCTTAAGAGTGAAGTTAACGGCCAAACTTTCAGGGAAAAAAGCAAACAAAAAAACCCCAAAGCCGTCACCTTTTTAAATCAGACTTTCTGCAGTGTTTGATAGACAGGGCTATATTGTTGGCAGTGAAAATGCAAATGGGATTGCGTAGTTGTTGAAATTTGCCCCGAGGTGGAGAATAAGGGAGAGAAAGTGAACACTATAGAAAATGGAGCGACGGCAACTTTTTCAAAGTGGCAGAATAATACCAGTTGAAGACGTGGAAAATGAAATATCTAATCAACTTTGCATTTGCGTCTGGGATTTTTAGCAGCTTTTGTACTTTGCCTTGCACAAAGAAAATGCTAATGTAAATACTTGTTTTTACCATCAAATTGGAGCTATGTTTCAAATTACCTGCACTTGAAGGGGGAATGGAATTTTAAACACATTTGCACTTTCTAATCAGCATCTAAAAACACAGGACAAAGGAATGAGCTGGGAGAAAGAAACAAGTCAACAAGAGGCAAGACTTAGGATCAGAAGTCCTCTTATAGTCATTCTAATAAGCTGAGTGTGCAGGCAAACGTTTGTGCATGTGTGTGTGTGTGTGTGTGTGTGTGACTAGTCAACTAATAGTCGCTTTTCTGAGGTGCTGTTGACCAGCAGCCGCTTTTGGAGCCACGGGTTGCACATTGCTACCCAATCCCACTCAGCTAGTTCAGACTCAACTCTGGACGATCCAGACTCATCTTTGGATGCTACTTAGGGCGATGTGGAACACAGCAGAAATGTGGCACAAGTCTACTTTAATAATTGTTACATCCTTAAATAGTGTAGTAGGATATGCCTATTTTGCACATATATACTGAACTGATTTCTATACCTTCCTTGTTAATAGTGTAGCCTAAAAAAGCAGCCTGTGTTCTTGTGTTTCATGCTGCACAAATAGAAAACTAAAAATAGGCACTTTGTGGCACATTTGCTGCTTTAACTGTGAAAAAGATGACCAGTTAGCTACTTTTTTAAATGATCTATTGAAAATTCTTCTTCAACTTCATTGAAAAGTCATGCAATCCCTAGTGTGTGTGCATGTGTGCGTCTGTGTGTGTGTGCTCTGTGTGCGAAGTCGTTGATCAAGAGGGAAGCTGAACACTGGCATGGGTTTCCTCGAGGATGATGCACAGCGTGGTCAAAATACACTGTTCCATTGCTACATATTGCATCACTATCCCTTACAATAAGTAATAAGTAAATAAAGAAAGATGACATGGATAGACATTTTCCTGTCATATTTTGATCAAACCTATTTATGTTTGAACATATATATATATATATATATGTATAAAGCTAAAATAACAACAATAAGAACCAAAAACACAACTGATATGTCAACTATTATAAGAGGCTGTTGATAAGGGCACTGTAAAGACTTCATCGCTCCATCTCCGTAATCTTTTGTGTGACGTAATTATTTCATTTCAAATATAATCAGGGCTGCTGCCATGGAAAAGATCTGCGATTGCGTTCCTCAGAGCTCTCTGAATGTACCTAACACTGCAATGCAGATGTCGGATTTACTAAGAAGCTACGATGGGAAAGAAAAGGATGGAGGAAAGAAAGAAGAAAACATTTCCTAGCCTTCTGTATCTAACAATCTTAACAATTTGTCATGTTAATTAAAAGGCTTAAGCTTGTTCTTCTGTGAGATCTTGCGAAGAATGCTTACATTTTGTAGGACCTATTCCTTTTTTCTCCATCTGCAAAGATGTCAAGGTCACATTAATGACTGGCTGCATGAAGCCTTTGACTATGAATGTGAAACCCTTCCTGATTATGTAAAAGCAATGGAAAAATGGCAGTTCTCCCTTCCTGCCCCGTTGCCTTAATTTCTGTAAAGGCTGATAAGTAACATATTTAACATACTGACCTGAAATGAATGTTATTTAAGGTACTGGAATGCTTTCTTCATTTGTGGAAACGCCACGACATTCAGCTTCTGCACTGCACACATAATTCAGCAGTGATCACCAAACGTTTATGCTGGGTTTTTGTTCGATTTCTCCTTTCTGTTCATATTATTTCTTAGCATCCGATCCAACCTTGTAATAAGTAGTATATTTGTTTTACATGACAAAAAATTGTGAAAGAGAGACATTTTCCTACAGATTACAGTCAGAGCGATTTATGAAAGCCCTTTAAAAACTGCCGCCTATTAGAAAGCATCTTTTATTAAAGCTGGCAGCAAATGAGGTAAGTAGACAGATAAAACTCTTACATAATATATACGACTTCAGTGGAAAGGAATTTAGATTTAATGAAGCTACCCATAGCTTTGATAAATCTTCCCCTGAATTGTCGTTTGAAGAGAACTGGAGGTAATGTGGCTCTGTGCCACCCAAGGGTAAGAAACTGGCATACTCTATCTTTTCTGGGAATGTGCACCTCGCAGGGCCTTGTTCCCACTCCTAAACACATTGCAAAACTCAGGTGGAGATTTCTTTTTTTTGCTTCTATGATGTGTGACCGTTTGTGCAACAAGAGAGAAGAGCACTGGTGCAGAAAGACCAATGGCGTTCGGCACACCAGTAGCTCGAGGTTATGTTTTCCACTGCAGGTGGGCCAGCGTGGCTGCCAAAAAAGCCCAGGTGCCCTGGAGGCACATGACAGTAGTCACTAACAAAAATGAGCCTGACCTTGCTCCACTCTGACACAACAATATAACCTCAAATACATGCGTAGTGTTATCTTAGCAGGTCAGTTTATTTCCTGCTTTATCCTCATCACACACTATGCACTTGCATTCAGAATAAAAACCTATAAATAGCATTAACGAAGAATCTAACTCTTGTATCGAGTGATTTTTTTAGCAACACAAATAAGCCAAATAACCAACCAACATCTGCAGTAACCGGTGTTAATACGGTTAATGAGTCACATTAAGGTCACAGTGACCATTATGACCTATCACACAAGATTGCACGCATTAATTCAGAATGAACTACAATGGATTGGTGACCTGTCCAGGGTGTACCCTGCCTTGCACCTGAAGTCCGCTGGGATTCACTCCAGCTTCGCTGGAGATGATCTGCACTGGATAAGTGGTATAGAATGAATGAAGAAATGAATGAATTAGTTTCAAATTCAGAACTCAGGATCAATAGTGCAATGAAAGCAGACAGATGGACACAAGTGCAGGCTGTGGCCTTTATTCAAAAACCACTCAAGCAAACGAACCAGAAGGGCTAGGCAATACTCAAAGGAATAAACAGGCAATGGGTCAGGTGACTGGCAAACAGGCGAACATGTGCAATGGAACAGGACTTTTAAAGTATGTAAATTTTAAGTGAGTGTGTGCTGTTTATGGGAGTGTTTGCTATTGCAAACAGTCGACTTAAATATCGGTAATCCAATGCTAGGTGTTTGATTAAAGATTATGTGAGTTGGTCATGGGCTGGGTATCGTGGGGCTGAATTTTTAGAACCGGGAGTTGCAAATGCAGGCTTGTCGATCGCTAATCCCACTCAAAAAATTCACAGTGGGAGCTGATTGGGATTCCTTTGTAGGACGGTCTCTGGGTCATGGGCAATCAGGATACTATGTACATAACTCTGTGATGAGTGCAGGGACCCAGCAGCATTCCTCAGGCTAGCTCGCCCAAACAATGAGGTAAAGAAGTAGTCCTCTGTGGCACTGAAGGTCGGGAATGGCCCTTACAGAGTACGGATATGACCCTTGATGTCTAGGGGTCCTGCCCGTCCTTTGGGATATGCTTTGCCCAGTGGAGCAGAAATAACAGGCTTGAGGAATGGAACATAAAAATTAGCAGATACACAGTACTGATGTGGGAATGTCTGATCCAAATTTTCTGGTATGCTGGAATAGTAATATGTTTCACAGATAGTGAGTAAAGTTGGGGGAAGGATGAGCCTGAGGGATTTAGAGAAGCGGAACGATGACCACTTAGATGGTTGTCGGGGCTCAGGTGGAGAGCGAGTGTGTTATGAAATCTATTGTAAGGTGAGACCATAGACGCTGAAAGATTGGAAGGTGGATGAGTTTACCTGCTGGGAGGCTTTAGCTTTTGTGAAAACTGAGCATTGAATGCCTTGTAGCAAGGATTCCCACCAATAATAATAATAATAATAATAATAATAATAATAATAATAATAATAATAATAATAATAATAATAATAATAATAATAATTTACTGTTTATACCATCTTAGAGCCTTGACATTCACTTGTTTGAGGGTCAGGAGATGTTCCCCTGCTCCTCTGCCAGAGAAAGGTTGTTGGAACATATTTTGAAACCCATCATAATATTGTATGATGTCAGCCTCATTTAGACAAACAGTAGTTTCCCACTAGGGCTGAAGCAAAATCAGTTGGGCTACCTTATTTTTTATTGCTTTTTGATGAGAAGTACTACGAACACTATGAATCTTCAATGGATATTTGTCATTTATCAGTTTCAACTATGAGAAACTTACCCCAAAAGGCTGGATCATACCTTAAGCCTGAAGAAATAGGGTCGAACAAAGCTGAGATCAAAACAATGAGGCAAAACAGGCAGTGAATAAAAAGGCTTAGCAAGGTCACAGGAACCATGCAGGAGCAAGACTTCACACAACGGGTAATTATGAACAAGTAATCTGATGAGCAAGCATAGGGATAGGAGTGTCCTGTGACATATATGTGGACTGAGTATTCATTGGAAATGGATTTACTTTAACCAGGGGTTGGGGATATGAACATAACAAATACAAATAGCAAGTTCCAATATTTATACCAGGAGACCAGAGTTCAGTAAGATATCACCATTTTGGATTATGCTGAAATTTCATTTTTCCTAATTTATGTGGATTTATTTTCAAATCAAGGACTAAGCATCAATCGATGCAAGTGCCTCAGTATGCATGCTGAACTCCCTGGTTTGTAAATTCTAAATAATGCAGTAAATAATGTTAGGGAACATAAGTGTTGCCTATTTATTTACTGCAATGTGTAAATGAAAAAAGAACAAAACAAAAAACTTATTTGGCATGAGAAAACCTGTCCCTATTACATATCGTCCTCTAATTTGCTCCTTTTGACTAAAGATTAAACTCAACTGGATAAAACTGGCGAAAAGAAAATCCTGCCAAATGTAGGATCTGTGGTTTTCCTGGATAATTCTAACTATATCTGGAAATAATGCAAGAATGCAAAATGGTTAGTCTGCTTATAGTGAGAAGCAGGGATCGAAACTCCCAGAGTTCATCTCTTTTCATCGACTACTAATCAAGCCGACAAGTCATGTGGAAATGCAGCTGCACTGATAGCTGGGGGAATGAGGGTGAAATTCACAGGAGTATGCAGCAAGATCTAATTATATATTTGCTATCTCTTCGCACACCAAGTGGAAGACAACAGCAAGCTGGCGGACAGAGAGAGGGACAGAGTGCTGGCGTCAGTTTACAGAACACTGACTCAAATGCTTTTGGAGAACAACTGAAGTGAGTTGTTTGTTCCCTGGGGTTCTTCTGCATGGTGACTAACTCCTATGAGAGCTAATGTGCCAAAGCATGAAACCAAATCCTGTGTATGATTGGCTTAGTTGATAGACAGCTTGGATGATAATGCTATTTGAACAGGGACTATAATTCGGAGGATTTAGAAGATGTTTTATGAATGTGTGATCTTTTGCAACAGTATAGCCAGTGTAAGAGTCTATAATGTGGTTGCATGAAATAAGAGCTGTCTTATGATGACAACAATTGGGGGAAAGAATCTATTTAATAGACGTAAATTCTTAGTAAAAATTCCTTTTATATATATATATATATATGTGTGTGTGTATATATATATGTGTATATATATATATGTATGTATAAAGACAAACCCAGCCATCATCAACACAGTACTGACTGTGCAGATGCTGCTGCCCTGCTAAGAAACCCCCCCCAGCTCTTTATAAAATCAATATGTGACTTCCTTGCTGAGAGAAGACAACTGCAGCTCATGATCAGATCATTCAGGGTCTGAACATTGCTCCAGATTTGAACATCAGGTCGATAAAATATTCCATTATGAAGAAAAGATGGACTGGGACATGTTTTTGTTTTATCATGCCACCTTAGTGGACCACCTTAGAAATCCAATTTCCTCTGCTGGTTGACTGGCTGACTCCCCGTTGCTCCCGAGGCATACATGTGCAAACGTTGTTAAGCCTGCAACAATTACAAACTAAAAAGAGGTCATATTTAAACATTGTACACAGCAATAAACACATTTTCGTCTAGGAATAATAGCTCCATTTAGCTCCACAACGGTGGGGGTCACCATTGTTTTTGTGTTTGTAAATACATTCATTATTGTTGGTGCCAGGCAGGCTGGTTTGAGAATTATGGAAATTGATCTCCTGGGACTTTCACACACAATATATAAGGTTTACGCAGAATGGTGCAAAAATTAAACACTCAACAAAAACACTCAGAGAGTGGGCAGGGTGTACAACATGTTGAAGCTTCAGCAGCCATAACGTACCGTAACAATCATGTAAAATACCATTTTAAAAACACTAATGTAAAATCCCATTACAATTCTACTTTCTGTCAGCCAAGAACTGGAATCTGAGGATACATTTGGGCACAGACTCCCACTGAAATGCTGCATATAATGGGTTGCCTTATACCATTTTTACCCCAGATGTGGTTCCACATGTGGTTTGTAAACCCTGGTATTAACAAATTGCATTTACAAAAAACTTTAAGGCGCGAAATAGAAATGGGAAATCATTATAACACTTGATGCATGGTGGCACAGCTCCAGGGTTAGATAATGAGCTTAGGTTACTGCCTGTGTGGAGTTTAACATGTTCTCCATGTCTGCATGGGTTTCTCTGATGTCCCCCCTCCCCCATCTCCAAAACCACACCAGCTGAAGAACTGGCTACTATGAATTGTTCAAGGTGTGAAGGAGTCTGTGAATGTGTGTGCGGACATGGTGCCATGTGATGACTCATTGTCCCATCCAGCATGTATTCCCACCTTGCCGTGATTACCGAACGACTGTGCTGTTACTGAGAATGAATGAATGAATGAATGAAAGAAAGAATTCATTTCCAGATGTTGAACATGTGTTAAATTAAATGAATGTGGGCTATTCCTGAAGCTTAACAGGTTTCTGGAGCGCCGCAGTATGGGAAATTAAATGATCAGTTTTTAGCCTCCTGTGTATTAAATGTCTAGTCTAGTAAATTATGCACTTGCTCACCTTAACGACGTGATTTAGTCTGAGCAATGGAGGAAACAGAGAGGGAAAGATGGCCATCTCTTATGTGTCAAGCACAACAAAGAGAAAAAAGAACCCTAAAAGCAGTGGGGAAATTAAATGACCCAACATATTACACTGACAGCTCGGACCTTTTTTGCTGGGGTCACGCAGTAAGAGGGACCATATTTCCATCTGTTCCCACCTGTGAGAGGTATGTTCAAAACCCATTTGGGTCTGAACAAGCCCCTGTGACAGGAACCATGACTGAGTGACTGCGAGCGAGAGCAGTAGTTGCCTGGCTTCAGCAGTATCCCATCACCTGTTGTCCAGCTATAATAAAGCCAGGTGGAGACCAGTAATAGGAAATGTGATTCACTTGGTGTCATGCTCCTCAGTGAGAAAAACAAAAGAGATTATCAATATTTCCCCATACCCTTCCTTCGGATGAAAGCCATTTCCATACAATGAATCCATTAGGCCGAATTCGTAGCGATACGGAACCTCAGATGATGAGAGCGGCTCCTCTCTTGGGTCGGCTCTGTGCAACATGACAGAGTCAATCCCCTCAGAAATACGGTGACAGCACAACTGGCATAATGGTCCCTATAGAAACAAGACTTCCAACCGGAGAGTGCCAGAATTTCCCTCATTTCCAATGATCAGTTTCTCACTTTCAATTATGTACAACGGAATTGTTTCAGATGCAGAGACCTTCAGGGCTCCACTTAGCCATTCAAGCTGCACATTTGGACTAATGTCCCTTTTCTAATACATTGAAATACATAATGAAATCAAAGTGCTTTCAGAATCCTTTTTGGAAAGCCGAATAGGTTTGGAGCTCATTGCATTGGTTTGATCAGCCATGCTAGCTGTAATGGCCAAATAAAGGTATGTCTGCCTTTCATTCTATGATCATAGTTATATGGTTTGGTCTCAGATCAAGAAAAGAAAAAAGAAAAAAACCCCAACAACAAACAAACTAAAAAAGCATGCTGCTAGCAAGGTTGAGATGTTTTTCATATTGTTCATAACATATCACATCCTCTTTGTTTCTAGCCTTCAAAGTGTGCTGAATAATTCAACTGCACCTCCTAAGTGATATAACATCTACAAACCATATGCAACATGAGAAGTGACTGATTACTTTTCATGTGTTGCAAAAGAAAGCAAACTTTTCTGCTTGCGGTGAGATTGCATGTGATCCTTTATTGTAAAAAAAAATACTATTAAGATGTATCCCAGCTAAAAGTAATATTTTTCTGGCTCAAACATGCATTTAATGGAGTGGATTTTGGTGTCAGAGAGAAAAAAAAATCGATATTCACAGTGTTTTCAGACAAAGTAGAATTTAATAAGAGAGAAAAAGTAATTACAGAACACACAGTGCTTGCCTTTAGTGAGTGGGAGAAGAACTTCAGGTTTGTACAGTGCATGGAGACACAGGATCGAAGTGCAAATGCTATATGAGTAGTGTTGACTAGTATGCTTTAAGCAAGTCTTGAGGTGACTGAAAGTATTCACTGTGCATGGCTCAAAGGCAGTACTCAAAACAGTAGATATTTAGAAAAATTATTCAATCAGTCACTCATTCATCTTCTGATGCTTAATCCTGTTCGGGGTCGCGGGGGGGAGCTGGAGCCAATCCCAGCTGACTTTGGGCGATAGGCGGGGCACATCCTGGGCAGGTCGCCAATACACAGAGACAGACAACCATTCACACTCACATTCACACCTACGGGCAATTTAGAGTAGCTAGTTAGCCTAATCCCCTCTGTGCATGCCGTTGGATTGTGGGAAGAAACCGGAGTAACCGGAGGAAACCCACATGGACACGGGGAGAACATGCAAACTCCACACAGAAAGGCACCCAGGTCGACCCCTGGGATCGAACCCAGGACCTTCTTGCTGTGAGACGACAGTGCTAACCACCAACGTGTAAATATTATTCCTGAAAAACATGAAGGATTCTCCAGGTGATACAATTCAAAGATTATTTTAATTACCAATATTTCATTTCAAAATTAAAAAATGGATGAATAAAACATACATAATAAGTGTAATAATTCTTTCTTTTTTCCCCTCTTTCTTTCTTCCCTTCTTCCTTCCTTTCTTTTTTTTTTTTAAGACAAAGTATCTACATTTAATCTTGTTCTATGACCTAATGTCACCAGAGCAAAGCATCACTTGTGTGGCATGTTTTTTCTGCAACCCCCCCCACACACACACAAAAATCTTATTTAGTTGTGAACAACATTTCACCTTGCTTTTGGCCCATAATGGCAAAGTTGTTTATTAAGATGGAAGTGACCAAAAGAAAAAACATCACAGTTTTGTTTACAATTTTTTGGAGGCAGCATGACGCATGGCTTAACAGGGGATAATAATGGATGCCTTTAGAGCTTGTGAACCATTCTCCTAAAATAACACCCATCCCTTTTATACTGTATATGAAGGAGTTTTGTGTATCAAGAACCAACAGTCAGTCTCTCCTTAGTTGGATGGGCAATGTCTTAGAGACAAAGAACCAAAGTTCTGGGAAAAAAAGAGGATGAGCAAGACTTAAGCGTTGTCTTTTATTGTTTCTGGAACCCAGAGGAGTTGTAGGAGTATTATTACACATGTACAAGTTGGCAAAGTTGCACAGGACAAAATGGCATGAAGAACTGATTTCACTGAAAATGTTGAAATAATTATGCGCTTATAATACCAAGCTGTCAAATGCTCTAATCCAACAATGCTCTTTGCAGAATGGAAAATAAGGAGTCTAAACGACCATTTTCCTCGTTATGTTCAAGGACATAGGCACATATGTACATACACATGCCTTGGCAAAAAATAGTCAAAAATCCATTAATCAAAATGTTGCAATGCATGTGACCAATTTACTGACCCAGATTGAAATTGCTGGTGACTAAAATCAAAGGTCAAGCGTCTTGTGCTTTGTTCACACTGAAACATGTCTCTGGCTAAACACTAATGCTACGTGAATTTCCCAAAAGGCTTTATTAGTTAAAAAAAATAATAACGTTTATATCATTCAGAAGTATGTTCCATAAAATGCTTTCGTATTCAAAAAAATACTGCATATTTGTTACAAACCCAAGTCATCATAAGCAAATGTAGAAAGTCTTCAGTGATAAAGCAATGCACAGAAAAAGTACCAAAAACTAGGAGAGACTAAAACAAAGGACTAGAGTAGGGCAACCCTGGTAAAAAAAAAAAAAAAAAAGTACTGTAAGTTTATGTCGTACATTTGTAGTACATTTTTATTTTTTGTGCTAAATTTCTGAGTCAAAAAATATCCTACAAATACACTAATTATACATATATTTCTGTCTCAGTAATACGTAAGTGTTTTAAATGTAAGTACATTAATGTATACTAATACTTAAATGGACTTTTAGTGTATTCATATGTAGTATAAATATGTTCCAAGTAATAGTAAGTATATTTTTAGAGCATTTTGAAAAGTTGAACTTAAACATACTTAAGTGCGACTTAATGGTGTCTCAAAATAGTCCAGTCAAGTTCACTTAGTTGGACTTAAATATATCTTTAGTTGAACTAATGATATATCGTTAGCACACCAAGTACAAAAGAAGTGTGTGAAAATAGCATGAGTACATTGAAGTATAATAAGTACACTTAAATTAAGTACACTTTAGCATACTTTTTTTTTTTTACCTTGGAAAACAAGGCCAGGCCAGGGAAATTCAACATGAAAACAAAAAACTACTCACAGCACAAATACAATAACCATAATGCGAACCATACACTGGAAGACTTTGACAAGACTCTGAAAGACTTGTAAAAGACTAAAGCCTGACGCACTCTAGGCACAGATTTATGCCGGCCTTGCACCAAATTACTTTTTAAGTGATTATCTATGAAGTCTGGGGATCTTGCAGTTTTACTATGTGCATGAGACAAGACTAAAGATAATATTAAACACGGGTGATTTTATCAGAATGTCAAGACATTAAAAAAAAAAGACTGACTTAAGACAACTATCCTCACCACCTTACACCAAACTATTGAGGTGACCGGAGCATGCGCCATCTCTAGCAGAACTCTCGTGATTTTATTCTGACCTTGGAAATTTTCTTGCAACAGTGAAATTGCTGGAAAAGTCATTGGGCGTGAGGCCAGCACAAGGGGGAAATGCACAGAGCTGAAATAGGGTAGCTGAACACAACACAGGAGTGCACAAACACAGCAAATGAGGCAAACAACAAAGAAAGAAATTCAGAAAAGTGTTAGTGAGGGTGCCTTGTGGTGTTCTGGTGGGAAATGGTCCATGGTGAACATGACAATACAGTCGTCCCCCGCAACATCGCGGTTCGCCTGTCGCTGCTTCACCACATCGCGGATTTTAAAAATTTGACTCGCGGATTTTTTTTGCTTTCGCGGGACTCTGGAATAAAAATTTTCATTAAAAAAATGTCCATTCTAATATTAACAGAACATTTAAATCGAAATTTCGCAGTATGCACCATATTTCCTCAGCTAATAAGTGAAAGTTACTGTGTACACCGCTTCAGACTGTA
>JAQLOM010000037.1:22725396-22739574 GCA_030068315.1 Chrysichthys thysi | reverse complement strand
GCTGCTAACCTTCAGATTCTTTATATTACATATTTTTATATCTTATTTCTATTTTACTATGTTTAGAAAATTTCTTTTTAAATTTCTTTATTTTAACTGTTTCAGTAAATAACTGTTTTAAATTAAAATTTACTTATTGTTTATAATATTTGCACAGTCAAAAGAGCGGTTCAGGATGCATTTCACTGAGTTGTACTTGTACGACTACGCATGTGACAAATGAATCGGAGTGGTTTTGCGAGGGTGCGATTGCACAACCAGAAAGCACTGTAGCGACGCTTCCGGGTGTGGGTGGGGTTTCCCATCATGCCCCGGGGTGCACCGTCTGCATATTCTGCATTATTGTCAAAGTTATGTGTTTATTATGTGTGTTTACCCTTGTAGACTGTTCTAAAGTTATTATGTGTTGTGCTGAATCGTTTGGGGAGTGTTTTGTGGTATGTTTTGTGAATCCACCGTCCCCGAGATGTTGGTTCACTCGGGGGACACGCAGCCATTTCGGCCATGTGTGTTGAGTGTATGTGAGTGTGTGAATGATTAGCGTGCAAGTCTGTTTCTCCCCCAGGTTAGAAACAGATGTAGCTCTAGTAAGTGTTACACTGCTTTTGTAGCCTGAGGGTAATATCTCCTAAGCTGTTGCTAGGAGATTTTTCTCAAGCGCTCCTTTGTTGTGAGTATCTGGCGATAGAGGAAGCCCACTTTCGTCACACTACGAAACGGAGTCGTGGGGGCGGACTAGTTGTGCAGATTAGCATACATGCACACATACCTACTGATGGCAGTTAGTGAAGAAAAATCCATACATAAGCCGCATCGGTGTATAAGCCGCAGGGTTCAAAGCGGGGGGGGGGGGGGAGTAGCGGCTTATAGTCCGGAAAATACAGTAATGCATTTTTGCGTTGTTTCTCTGCATTTGTGCCCGAAGTCTTCATTATGGGTCCCAAAAACGTGGAAATGATGGTGAGAGTAAGAAGGCTAAGCGTATAACCATTGAAATAAAGAAATAATCTCACAACTTGAGAAGCAACTACATATCCACCGCAAAGGGAACGTGCATTATAATCATCTGTTTATTTCATTTAGTTTTATTTTTCTATAATTAAGGTTATTTTAATTATTCTATGTTTTATTGCCACACACAAACCATGATACACTTTAAAAACATGTTTTTGAGGGCTGAAACACATTAAGTGTATTTACATTCATTTCAGTGGGAAAAATTTATTTGGGTTGCAAACAAATCTCAGAACGAATCAAGTTCGTGAGCTGAGGGTCCACTGTATTCTTTATTTATTTATTTTTTGTCTTATTCAGACGGGATTTTCTTTTGTCTGACTAATTTAATAATTTGTGGGTTCTGTTTCTTTACTGGAGAGCACTACTTAAATTCATGAAAAAAAGTTGCAAATTCTGCAACTTTTTTTCAAAGAATGAAATTGTGTGTTTGTGTTTGAGGTTAATATTCAGCAGACTGGACTCGACTTGTTCAAGACATTGACTTGGCTCTTGGCTTAAGGGGAATTTGAGTGCAGGCTGGTGTGATTCTGTTCAGTGTTTATTCAGCTGGGACACAGCTGTCAGTGTTTTATTGTTCATCAGAATATTCACGCTGGGCTAAAACTGATTTGTCACCAGTCATTTTTCAGACGGTTATTGCAGACCGAATCCATCAAGTTATCAATAAAGCTTACATTTTTGCACTTTCTCAAAACCAGCTTTGTTTGGGGACCGTTCACTGGCAGAAAGCTGACTGTTGTTGGGATTGCAGATTAGCAGAAATTTTTTTTTTTTTTTTTCTTGTGCTTTTGCCGGAAAGAGTGAATTTTTAAGACCCTTAGCTTTGAATTATTTAAATCATGTGAAACGAGTTGGAAAGGATGCCTGAATCATCAGAAGATTAGTTGCGTTGATCCTTTGCTGCACTCTGCGACATTGGTGTGAACACAAAGGCTTAACTTCATGCATTTGTTTGGATTTTGCAGAGGAAAATGTACTTGGTTGGATGGACAAAATTGCAGATTAAAACAATCTGTGTGTTTGTTAACTGAATATAAACATACTATAAATATATAAAATGTGCATATGTAACACTATCCTGAGAAGGTTTTGATAGATTTTTTTTTTATTAGACTCAAAACCAGCATGGCAACAAGGTTCTTGTTAACATTTAACTCTGTTGAGCATGATTTCAGGGCCATGCAGAAACCATATAGCATTAGACGCTCAAAGGTAAAAAGAAGAGCAAGATTTTAAATTACCAACAATAGTATAACCTGCTTAATATAACTTCTGAAACTGGGACACAACACACCATAACAAACCACATCATACTATATAGTCAATATCGATTGCTTCCTTCCCTTTTACATTATGAATTAAAAATGGGGGGGGGGGAAAGAACCAGCTTCTTTTATTTTATTTTATTGTAATTAATTAATTTATTTAGGCACATGTGAAAATAGGAAGTGTTCTCATTCCTTTATTAAAAAAAAAAAATCATCTTTTCAGTCTAGAAATCAAGTACAATCTCAAATATGAATGGCAATAAAATGGCTAAAGCCAATAAATAAACCTATATATAAACCTATATGAATAAATAAATGCACGGCAACTCCCATTCTGATTTAATGTGACTGCTCGCATGCATGAAATGTTTTATTTACTTATTTTTTGGTCTTCCTTAGGTTTTTAAGCTTTTGCGAAAAGATCAATCATTTTCTTTCAGATGTTATCTGTTCACTGAGAATGAAATATTCATATTGGGTTACATCCATAATACTGATAGCTGTACTAATTAATATGTTAAAGTATACTACCTGTAAGTCTTGCATTACAATGGGTCTGACTTTTGCTTTGCTTTTGTATACTTAATTCATGCGTTAGACTGTAGAAAGATATATGTAGACTGCTTCTTTAATTGGCCTAAGAAAAAAGATTAGGAAGTAAATCGTAAATCTATTTGCCATTACATTGGGGGTTATATATTATCCAGCATTACTTTGGAAAGGCAATTTGCCCGACTTTGAACTATGGCTAGAAAAAACAGTCAGAAGGGATAAAGATCCGTCATACTCAGGTAAAAGTCAGATTGATGTTGCTAAGAAAGAAGGACATGAAATTTTCAGCATACTGTAGACGCTGAGTAAATGAAAGCAAGCAGCAAGAGCAACATCACTCATATCCTGTGAGGCACCAGTCCATTTATTAGAACTGACAAGTACAATGATGATTTGTTTGACAGATGTATACTTCTTTATCTTCTGCTTTGAAGAGGCGAGACTTGCATTGTTGACCACTGTTACGGAGGCAAACAGTGTTCTGATTTTTGTCAAAATTCAGCCTGTGCTCCAGCTGTCAAGCCGCAGAAGTCTTCAGCAAGATTGATGCAGAAGTTTGGTGCTCTTCTCGGAGCATCCTGATATGCTAAATTATTCCGTATGATGTTGGCGTATATCATGCATTTACATTTCTGTCTTATGGCTTTTGAGCGTATGACAGAAAATCCTTTATTCAAAGCTTTAAATAAGATACAGTGGGGAATCCAAACACTGTTCCTCTAATTGCAATAGAAATAAGATGCACTAAACAGTTTTGATGTGGTATTCATCAAGCTCAACCTGTGCTAGAAATGTCAAACTTGTGTTAAATTACCATACAAGGACGGAAAAGTTAAATACTTTTTTTAATGATGTGATGCTTGAACATACAAATGAAGAGATGTACATGTATTCCTCATACAGAGACCAGTGAATGTATGTATGTATGAAAGAAATAATTTCTGCTGTTCAGTGTGGTCAGGGACGAGGAGAAGCGAATAAGAAAAATTCTATCATGATGTCTATTGAAAGATATATCTATTGAAATGCATCCAATTCTCACGCTAATATGATACTGTTATTGAATGCATCAAGGCCAGAAACACTTCCGTTCTTTACACAAGACTGACATTAGACGAGATCTCTGGCACTATGTCTTTGCTTCATTGTGAGAAACCTGTGTGGGGGGAAAGCTAACAAACGTCAGTGTTAAATGAGGGCAGCTGCCCCATTAAGCCTGATTATCCTTCTCGACAAAGGCATTTAATCTTCTGAATTCTGAGAAATATTGCAGAAAAATATCCCCCCTTCAGTTTGAAGATGGACATTTATATTTGAAAAGAAGTAGAAAGATGAACAGTAGAAATCATTCTTTTAATAGCGCATATTTATTAAAAAAGAAAAGGGCGATATAATGTATGGTACAGTGTATACAATACCCAATATCCTCTTAGACCGTTTTACAGCAGTACTTTTGTATAGGCTACTATCTTTCTAACCCAAATTGAAGACTCGTATAAGGTGTTGGATGGTTGAGGTTGTTTTTTTTTTGTAGGAAAAGTTGATACAATTCTGGGTTAAATGCAGTCAGGATCCAGCAAAATTTTAAATGACATTTTTGCTGATTTATGAAATAAAATGTAAATAACCTCTGCAACAAGCTATTTTAAAAATATCATTTTACTGTGAACATTAACGCACAGTTGCTTTATATCTGATTAACTTAAAAAATCGAAAAAATAAAATGGTAAATGTGGCATGTATATCAGTTTGTACTTGGTAACATCCACTTTGGCAACTTGCAAACACGTTTTTGTAGACAGCAGGACGTCTTAATGAATTTTTCCCCATTGTTTCTTGCAGAATGTTTCTAATTCGGAGATGTCCCTGAACTGTACCTACATATGTGCAGTTCAAGTATGTGGACTTCCAAAAGCTTTGCCTTGCATTTCAAGTAATTCATGGTTCATTTTGAGGTGTGCTTTGGATCATTGAACTGTTCTAGAAGCCAGACACTTTTTGGCTTCGATTTCTTGTCACATATTGATATGTAACTGAATTTCCTGATGTTCACTGGAATCCACTTCTCCATCTACTATACGGGGCAATGTTTCTTGTGCCCCTGAGTGTCACACTATCCCAAAGTGTAATAGATCCACCCATGTGTTCAATCAGTCCACAGCACTTGTTGCCAAATTGCCTCTGGTTTATGTATGTATTGCTTTGCAAACTTCAGATGTTGATTTTGTAATGAGGTCACAGGTTTCCCCCAGTGACTCCTCCATGCAGGTTGTGTTTATGCAAGCAATGCTGCAGAGCAAAATGATGAGCTTAACCTTCCATCAGGTCCTTGCTGTCATTTGGGGGGTTTTGCTTTGCCTTCCTGGGGTTTTTCCAGATCATGCCTTTATTTGTTTCTCTTAACTGCCATTTCTTAATGACATTTTGGACAGTGGAACTTGTGAGCTGGGAGTGCTTTGATATTTTTTTGAAGCCTTCCCCTGCTTCATAGCTAAGCTTCTATATTAGGTCCTCACTGAGCTGCGTAGTGGAGCCCAACGTTATTGCGTGCTGAAACTGTTATTCCTAGTGACGGTTCGTGACCTGCCTCATGAGTCCTAATGAGTTACTTAAAACCTAACAAATGCTGAGACTTTACACTTCTTCTATGCAACAATTAGATTTTCTCTTTCTTTTAATTAAAAAAAATATTAACAGTGAAAGAACATTTGCAGAAAAAATAGCTTAAAGTTTTCTGCAGCGGTTGTGTTTGCATAGTGTTTTGTTGTTGTTGGGGTTTGTTTTTTTAGATTTTTGAAGTGAAATATAATTTGGCTAGGGGTGCCCAAACGTTTGCATACAACTATACATCAGGTATTATAAAATTCAGAATAATCCATCTGAAATGGAATTTTCAGTCTGATAACGATGCGTACATTGTGACAATACTCCTGACTGTGATTTATACAGAAATGACTTATCCTGTGAGAATCAGAGATCATCAAGCAAAACAACAAATCTTGTCCTGTCTGAAAATACTATAGATGGTAGTAGAGATGAAGTTATTGCCTTTTTACCCAGGTATACTTCCAAAATCAATGCATCAATCAGATATTGCTTCATCCCCACACTTGAGGACAACGATTAAATTAGATTAAATGTGATGGAATGATATGAAATCCATGCATCTTTTTCTTGTCAGTACTTCTATAAGACGAATGGGGGTTGTTTAGAAAGGATTCAAAATCTGTCCTGTGATGTTCTGAGGCCGCAGGTGTGCTGAAGTCATTCAAAGCAACGGCCTGTATACTTGCTATTAATTTCTGACTGTTGTAACCTTCAGAAAATTTAATTGTGATCTTCATGCTACAGTCATCATTGTTCTCTAATTTTTGATCAGTGTCTTTTTTTCAAATATCTCATCTAAGTTTCTCATGCTGTACTTCTGAATTTATGTAACTCATGACACATGGTTAAAATACTGCTCTTTTATTCCTGTTGGCATCATTTACAAATAGGACTATGTAGTGACCTTGACATTTAGGAAATTGTAGATTGTTCTCCTAATTTTGATCTTCACTGTATATATGTGCATATATATGAGTGTAAAAATGCTAGTTTGGGAAGGACTAGCAACAAGACAGTCCAATTCAGTCAACTCATTTATTCAAGTGGTTATGCAACATGCCTGATTTTAATTATAAATGATGAAAGTTAATTTTGCATGCTGTAGTGCTTGAATGACAGGAAGGCAAACTGGGATGTCAAGCTGTAAAATCAGATTCTCTAGCAGTGGGCCAAAATATTATGAACATTAAAAGGCAATCCAGATGTGTGTGTCACTACAGCTTCAAGTAATGCGCTGGGCAAATGTTTTGCTTTGGTCATTTTCGCTGAAGATTCTTCTGAAACCTAACTTGATTCCCAGTTAAAAGTTAATTTGATTTAATAAGTTAATTTAAACCAGGAAAACAACAGTACACCTACAGTAATTTTCTTTCATGAACCTACAGTTTTCTGTGTGCATTGGATACTGAAGTGAAATAAAAAACAGCAGCATTTGCTTTTTTCAGTAGCGTTCTGAGATTTGCTCCATCACAATCAGTGTGCGTGTGCGTGTGCGTGTGCGTGTGTGTGTGTGTGTGTGTGTGTGTGTGTGTGTTGTATATACAATATAATGTTTAGAACCAGTACAAAGTTTGTATTACACCTTCTTCTAATTCAGTGTTTTGTTTTTTTTGTTTGTCACTTCATGCCTTTAATGATGGACAGTCTGTTCTCTTTACATAGTCGAGTGGTTCTTGGCATAAATAGATACATAAACTACAGTTCAGGAATAGGTTAATTTACTGTATAGAAACAGCACCTCAACACAACTCATGGTCTCAAACACAAGGTAAGAAATTTAGCTAGAAAACCTTTGACAAGGCACACCTGTTTAATTGAAAAGTGTTTCATCTGACCATCTCATGAAGCTGGTTAAGGTAATTCCAGTAGTGTCATCAAGGTAAAAGTGTGCAAGTTTTAGATTCTACTTAAAAAAAAAAAAGTGTTTTAGATTTTTCAAACAAAAGGTGCCATGATTACGTTCTCATACAATAGCCACGAAAACACCCAACGGGTCTAAAATAGGAAAAAGCTGTAAATATAATTTGAAATATATTTTCTTTTTTTTCCCGCAAAAAAATTATCATGGAAAATCGAATCGTGAACCCAGCATCATGACTTGAATCAAATTGTGCATTGGGTGAATTGTTACATGCCTAGAAGCTACACCGCTTGGTTCATTCATTAGCTAGATTAGTAGCATATACACACTGACAGTCATGAGCTTGTTAAGTAAGCCTAGAGGGAATGCCCCTGTGTCTTCCAGGATGTCAAGCTGGGAAGACAGTGTTGTCCAGAATAGAAAAAAGTTACTCAGCCTTTTGTATGATACTCTTGTGGGCGACACCTTTAAGCAATCAAAAAAGAATCAGCAAAGTTCGATGAGACAACATTTGTCTAGTGTTCAGAGAGGCTCCCTCAGATCAATATCATTGACTTGTGAGCCAACTCGGTTGTGAGCTTGTGAGAAAAGTAATTAAGTGGAAGTGCTACATTTTCACTGAAACTTAGTTAGGAGGTATATACACCTGACAAGCCAATAAAGCCCTGACTTCACTAAAAACAAACAGGTAAACAAAATAGACATTGGGTTAAATACAGCAGACATAAAAAGTCAACACACCCCTGTTAAATGGTGGGTGTTTGTGTTGGGGAGGGGAAAAAAAAGGCCAAGATCACAAAGCCAACACATCAGAACTTTTCCTGCCTGTGAAATTATCAGTCATTTTAGGAAAAAATATGGACAAGTGGTTACAATACCCTGGCTGCGCAAGTGTGCACACCGTTTTATAATTCAGGTTTCACATTAAGTTTTCATGTTCAGAAGTATTTATTATGCAGCTGTCATTGATGAAATTCTAATTAAAGCAGTAAAAAGATCAGCTATATCCTATTCAGAACATTAGATGTGCCATGGAATACCTTGAAAGCCATCAAAAACTGGAGAAAATGGAGCATGATGGTGACAACACCAAGAACAGTGTGTCCCTCAGAAATATGCAAAAGAACAAAACTTATCATAGAAGCTCTCTAGATACCTACAGCAACATTTAAAGGAGCTGCAGGAACATCTGATAAGTAATGATCTCCCTCCATGTGACACTTCCTTGTGGTGTTCACATGCCTGGGCTATGGGGTAGGGTGGCTAGAGAGCAGCCTGTTCTCACAAAAAACATCCAAGCCCAAATAAATCACCCCAACCTATGTGGGAAGATGAGTTGTGGTCTGATGAATTCAATTCCAAAAGGTTTGCTCAGCACAAAAAAGCACATCACCAAAAGAGAAACATACCCAAAGTGAGGCATGGTGGTGGTAGCATCGTACTTGAGGGCTGCTTTTCTTCAGAATTGGGGCTTTTATTTTTATTTTATAGGTGTGTTTAAAAAATACCACTCAATCCAAGTCCAAATCACTCCGGTGTCTGCTGGTAAGCAGAAAATTTTCACCTTTCAGCACAGCAGTAACTCTAAGCAAACATCTAAATCAGCAAAGGAATGGCTTAACCAAATGATCAGAGTTTTTGAATGGCATAGATGGTGCCCAGACCAGAATCCAACTAGAAACCTGTGGGGTTTCCATAAGCAGGTTGTTAATAGGAAATGCCCTTACAATTTGACAGATCTAGAATGTTCTTGCAAAAAAGAGTAGGGAAAGTATTGCCAAGTCAAGAAGTGTCATGCTGATAAACTCTTACCCAAAAATACTGAGTGGCATAATAAAGTCAAAAGGTGTTTTAAGTTTATGGCTGTGAACACTTGTGTAGCTAGGTTAGTGTCGCCCCCCCCCCCCCACTTTATACTATGCTATTTCACATTAAAGGTGAGAAGATCTGCTATGATTTTATCTAATTTTTTTGCTTTACAAAAATCAGCAATTTTCATAGGAGCGTGAAGTAAATAGCGCTGATTATCTCATTATAATGGCACTTGTCAAGGGGTGGGATATATTAGGCAGCAAAGGAACGGTCAGTTCTCTAAGCTGATATGTTGGAAGCAGGAAAAATGGGCATGCATAAAGATCTGAGTGATTTTACCCAAATTGTGATGGCTAGACGACTGTCAGGGCATCTTCAGTATGACAGGTCTTGTGGGTTGTTGCCAGTATGCAGTGGTTCATACTTACCAAAAGTGATCCAAGAAAAGACAACTGGTTAACTGGCAACAGGGTCATGGCCACCCAAGGCTCACTAATGCATATGGGGAGTAAGGGCTACCCTGCCTGGTCCGATCCCACAGAAGAGCTACTGTAGCACAAATTTCTGAAAAAGTCAGTGCTGACTGATGGACTGGTGTCAGAACACAGTGCATTGCAGCCTGCTGTGTATGTGGCTGTGAAGCTGTAGACCAGTTAGTCCCCATACTGACCCCATTCATCACAGAAAATGCCTATATTGGACACATGAGAACTGGACGACGAAGCAATGGAAGAAGCTGGCCTGGTGTGATGAATCACATTTACTTTTACAGCATGTAGACGGCTGGGTGTGTGTGTCACTTGCCTGGGGAAGAGCTGACACCAGGATGCACTAGGAGATGAAGGCAAGCCGGCAGAGATGGTGTGTGAGCAATATTGTGCTGGGAAACCTTGGGTCTTAGCATTCATGTGGATGTTAGTTTAAAAATATACCACCTACATAAACATTGTTGCAGACCAAATACACCTATTCATGGCAGTGGTATTCCTTAATGAGAGTGGCCTCTTTCAGCAGGATAACACACTCTGCCACATGCAAAAAAAAAAAAAAACATTTCAGGAATGGTTTGAGGAACAGGAGTCCAAGGTGTTGACTTGGCCACCAAATTCCCAACATCTCAATCTGTGGGATGTGCTGGATACCCATAGTGTCCAGTTCCCCCTCACAATTAACAGGACTTGAAGGATCTGCTGCTAACATCTTTGTGCGAGATACCACCGCACACCTGAGGTCTTTTGGAGTCCATAGCTTGATGGGTCAAAACTTTTTTTTTTGGTGGCACAATAAGGGCCTACACAATATTAGGCAGGTGTTATGAGTGATCTGTGTGTAGATGTAGTAAGGCATTAGGGTGTGTTCTGAAATTTTTATGGGTTTAAGATATCCGTTGTGTTCGTTCAAATATACATATATAGGGGGTTCTCGATTTCCGGCGGAGTTCCATTCCTACGGCTCGACATAACACGATTTTTGCGGTTTTTCAGAACTCACACACTGTACAACACTTTTATAATGTTAAAACGGACTAATACAGCACCTAATACACAACCAAACCTCCAACTAGGTAACGAAAAGAAGAAAAAAAAACCAGTCGCGCTGATTGGGAGATGTGGCAAAGGACTCTGTTATGTGTTTGTATGAACTCTGTCGGGTTTGGCTGAGAGGTCGATCCTGAGCGCCGCATTCATTTAAATATCAACGGCGAACGTAAACAAAGCCACTTTCTTAAAGGGTTCATTGCATTGCTTTTTCATTAATTTTGCAGTGGTGTTTAGTATGAATGAATGCCCAGTGAGTCGGTTTTGGTGAAAAAAATGCTCTGGTGCTCCTGTTTCAGGCCGTTCTAGTTTGGTGGAATAGTGGATGAGGAGAGAGTGACAGGATTTTGGCTCTTACTCATGACTATTCATGACATGCAAACGTATCGCCCCGATTGGCTAACAGCTGTGATGCTCCCTCCAGTGAGGGAAACCTTGGGTGGAAAATTTATTTATTTATTTATTTATTTCACTTACAGCCTGTGTGCTGGTGGGCGATTGTCGTGACGGTTCAGATCCAGGTTTTAAGAACAACCTCGATGCAAAACCACTACTGTAGGCACCGAAGTTGTTAGTCACTGTGGTCAAAATAATTAAAACACAGAACTAACAAAGCCTTATACTTCGCTGGTGGTGTTCCAAGGACAAATTCCAACCATTTCTTCCTCAGTTATTCTTCCTTGGGCAAGACATGGAATGTTGTGTACTTGCCACAAATAGCACAGACACGAACATGTTCCGCCATGTTTTCAACATGCTGTTAGCTCCTCTACTTCTACCTGCCAAGACGGGCTCTGCTCTCTCCTGGCCACAAAATCAAAACTGTCTTCCTGTGGGCGGTCGTAAACCAAGGTGGGTGAGGCCATGAATACTAATTTTTAAAGTAAATATAAAAACATTTTTACATGGTCACTACTTCGTGGATTTTCACTTTTCACGGCGGGTTCTGGAACCTAACTCTCGGGATAAACGAGGGATCACTCGTGTGTGTGTGTGTGTGTGTGTGTGTGTGTGTGTGTGTGTGTGCGTGCGCGCGTTAGAGCATGGATACTCGACCCGAAGTCGACGGGTCGGGCTGGGTTCGGACAGATATTTTGAAATGTTACTCTGGTTCGGGTCGGGTTCGGTCACATCAGCACAAAAATGTTTGATATTTAAAATTATAAACTTACTTTTTGTTCATTAAACAAAAAAATACAGTAGGCTCCCAGCCCGAAGCGCACCTCCTTTATTTTTATATATATATATATATATATACACACACACACACACAGGTAGTACTCAAGTTACGATGGAGATGCGTTCGGCCACACCCATCATCAGTCGAAAATATTGTAATATAAATCAAACAACTGTGTTGAACCACTTAGCCTACCTTGGGTATCTCAGCCTAGCTTAGCCCAGTTTATGTAACCAGGTTGAAGTTATAGGTTTATAATTTGTTTTTCCTGTTTGTTTGAAACTTTTCCAACATCTCAAATGTTCTTTTATTTGATTAGTTAAAATATTTATTTTCAGACCACACTCCCATTTAAAGAAAAAAGTGCAATTTGGAATTGTGTGTATTCTGGGTACTGTCGCTTTAAGACTGCTGTCTTTATGCCATTGTTTTCTTTTCCGAATGAGGAAAAGGTAAGTGTTTAATGCTGCTTGTCCTGAAAATGAATTGTCAAGTTTTAATCTGGTAAAATGAGTGACTGTGTAGTCCTGTTGTGGTGTTTTAATTTTAAATAATATGTAGTTATGTTTTCAGTTGAAGTTTAGTTGTTTTAATATTTATTTGTAGAGTTTTGTGTCATGCTCCATGGTGCTACAAGGTCTTTTATGTGCTCAGTTTTGCTAACAGGGAGACTGATATTTTATGCTGTGGAGTGAGTTAACATTTAAGCAAGATTTCATTTAAATCACATTTCTGTCAGTGAGTTTGTCAAAGTTTCAAAGCTCATGTGGGCTGCAGCACTGCGTCTCTGAGCGCCGTCCAGTCGCGACACCCCGCTACACAAATACTGAGCTCCAGCTACAGACAGGCCGAAGCTATTCCGTTAATCATAAAACAAATCCCAAGGTAACACACTGTACAGTACACCGATACACAAGTTAACTGCATCGAGCGTGCACTTCCGGGCGTCGTCCACATACTTCCGGGTGTCATCTGAATGTTTGTGTATGTCATACGCTGTTACGCTGGCCTGCCATCGTAGCTTCGAAACACTGTAAGTCGGGCCATCGTAACGCGTGGAGCCCGTGTGTGTGTGTAACAATTTGAAGAACGATTCTAAGAGTTTAGGAAATGTGGTGAAATCTGGTAATATTCGTTTTATTCGGTCCATTGCTCAAGGGACCGGCTCATTCATTTCTGAGTGACAGCTGTGTCCTGAATTTCACGTTTGAGAAGCTGACAACAAGCACTTTTGTTTAAGACTGGGTTGCACAGGTGTTCAGTCAGTTCTGTGCTATTTGTATGGCTGTACTTGACTGACTTGTTTAGCAATTATCCTGTCTATTTTTGTCAGTAAGCTTTGTGAGCTACTGCTCCACTTTGATGATGCTGATTGTTCATGTTTTACCATACACTGTCATGACTTGAGACTATTTCCCTTGAAACACCAAATAATATTACTGTCTTCTTTAGGCTGTCACACAGGTTCCTCTATATTTCGATTGTGGCTATCCCCCTCCGTTAACAAATGTACAGAAAGTTCCTTATAGTAATGGATCAAGTGCACAACACACATTTGATTTGATTTTAGGATTGCTACAATAAAAAGTGGGTGGCACAGTGGTGTGGTGGTTAGCACTGTCCCCTCACTGCGTGGGTTTCCGCCCCACAGTCCAAAGACCTGCACTGGGGGTTTGGCTACCCTAAATCGCCCATAGGTGTGAGGTGTAAGTGTACGTGATCCTGAGCTCCGGGTTAGGGGAGGGTTGAGCGTGGGGCTAGAGAACTCGCCCTGTAAAATGTACTGCTGCAGAAATGTCAACCGAGCCCTGTGGGGACCGCTTGTCACCCAATGTGCAGCTGATGGTATGAGAGACATAGAGAGCGAGAGCAAGAGAGAGACGACAAATATGAGAGCTAAAGCACTAATTGTAAATTCTACTATAACTGATAAGGGATTTGATGTATTTGAATGGGATTTTAACATGTGTAGCTTTTCAAGTAAATTTGTGCTCCTGGATACAGCTATATAAAGTTCACTTGTATCATCTGATTGTTAAAGGAGGTGGAACTGCAATTGCGTATTTAAAACCGTATTCTAGGTGTGACTGAGGCACCTGGATATGAATTTAGGTCATTTGAAGTGCTCTCTTTAAACATGAATATAGCAGCAAAAGTTTTTCACTTTTATTGCCAGTATCCAACCTTAGCACCTAAGTTCAAAGGAATCACAAATGAAATTTTGTACAGTGGTACCTTGAGGTACGAGTTTAATTCGTTCCGTGATGGAGCTCGTAATTCAAATTACTCGTATATCAAATCAGTTTTCTCCATTGAAATGAATTGAAATGCCATTAATCCGTT
>JAQLOM010000037.1:22673959-22696972 GCA_030068315.1 Chrysichthys thysi | reverse complement strand
TCATATTCAGGACAGTTTATGTTCAGAAGAACCCCCTGAAGTTAAAGAACTGTTAGTAAAGATGTTTGAGAAGATTATATATATTTTTTTATTAAAGCTTTTTTTGTGCAATACCTGATGCGGCCCAACCTCACCCAGACTCTGTCTCCTGCGGCCCCCAGGTCATTTGAGTTTGAGACCCCTGCTGTAAATGATTATAATGGCAAATACTATATAGACACTTTGTGAACTTGCCTTTACGAGCCACAGCTGAGGTTTTTTTTTCATAAAGGTAATTATTTGTTTTGTTTTACAGGTATAATTGCATATGGTTTTATTTGGGTGAAGAGCTCTATTTGTACTCCATTTTATAAGGAACACCTGTCAAATCATGCAGAAACAGGTCAAGAATGTATTGTTCACATCAAATATCAGAATGAATAAAAAGTACGATCTCTAAATTTGATCATTGCGTGGTTGTTGGTATCAGAGTATTTCAGAAACTGCTGATCTCCTGGGAATTTCACACACAACAGTCTGTAGAAAAGAAAAAAACATTAAATGTGTGACAGTTTTTTGGGTATAAACACCTTGTTGGTAAGAGAGGTCAGGGGAAAATGGTGCAAGCTGCCGTGAAGAATGTAGAAACTTTCATAAGCACTCTTTGCGATTGTGTGGAACAGAAAAGCATCTCATAATCCACAACACATGAGACCTTGAGATGAATGGGCTACAACAGCAGAAGACCAAACAGGTTCCATTCTTGTCAGCTAAGAAAAGAAAATTTGAACACAACAGAAATTCGAGGCTGTCGTGGGTCATCGACAGAGCCTGGAAAAAGACAGTGATTTATTTATTTATTTTTTCCAATCTTCAGCTGTCCAGTTTGGGTGACAGTACCCTTGATAGGCTCAGATTCTTGTTGTTGGCTGACAGGAGTGGAAGCCTGTGCGGTCTTCTGCTGTTGTCGCCCATCCACCTCGATGTCACTGTTTTATGCGTGCTCTGATGCTTTTCAGCTCAACTTGGTTGTAAAGAGTGATTGAGTTACTATATTCTTCCTGGCAGCTTGAACCAGTCTGGCCATTTTCCTCCAACCTCTCTTATAAACATGCCGTTTATACTCACAGAACTGTTTCTGTTTGAAACATTCTCCGTAAACACTAGAGACTGTTGTGTGTGAAAATCCCTGTTCAGCAGATTATGAATTTGATATTGCGAAGAAAGTGTAATTGAAAGGTAAATTAAAAAAAAAAAAAAACTCAAATCTTTCTAAAAACCATGAGGTGACTTTTTAAGCAATTCAACAAAGCAATATTTTGCAAACTTGAAATGGAATCTTTTTTCATATTCACATGACATGGCATGACAAGATAATGAATGCAATCAAAATTAACATGCTAACACTTATCAGGTCTTGGCGATCCATCACCATGTTTAACTGTAATAACTATCAAAAGAGGGTTAAATGCAGCTTTAAACACATAGTGTCCACTCAACGGAAACACTATATAACACTAAACTCTATTTTTTTTGTAAAAAGGCAATGGAAACCTGCCTACCGAGATTATACTTTTTCCTCATTCTGATGCTTGATGGGAACATTGACCTGTATTTGCATTATTTTTTTGCATTGCACTGCTGCTTCATGATTGGCTAATTACAATGTGCAGGTGTAAGGGATTTTTCCCTAATAAAGTGGTGCTCTAAATGGTGAACATCTGTGAAAATGGGTTGTAAGAAATATGAATAATCTTTCAAGGCTATCCTTTAAGTCAAGAATATATGGTCATCACTGTAAAAAGAAGGTCTCAGGAAGCAGTAGCACCTGCAGTTTTACACCAGATGGTTTCATATATTTCATGGAGCTAGTAAATTAAGTTTCTTGTACTTTTTTGTGTTTCCTTCAGCTATGTCAGTATGTAGTGTGGTCATTTTTAACACCACAAATAGCAGCACACCGGTGTTAACCAGGAAACTGTGCTTCCTTCAACAAGTATAATCACAGTCATAACTAATTAAAAATACACTTACGCAAACACTGAGGAATTTCACCACGCCATGTTCCATTCCCCTCACACGTGGCTATTCCAGGAGAGGATAACTGATGCCCACTGAAACAGCTGTAGGCCACGCTAGAACCCCACTGCAGATCAGAGCCCTCCACTTTCCCATTGCGAATAGCCGGAGGCTGGCCACACATGATCACTGCAGGCACAAAATACGTAATTATCATTAGCACTGTCTCAGTCAACTTGATCCTTAGGCAGCCTCTCAGATTCCTACTGTCAGCATTTAGCATTATTCAAATGCTGTCCTCTTTCTTGATTGTGTGTCATTTGTGGATGGAGGGGAGGGAGTGTATGTATGTATGTATGTATGCATGCTTTGAAATCAGAGAAGAATAGAAAGAGATGATTAACCAGAATTACTCTCTTGATCCATTGCTTGCCCAGAATGTGTGCTGCATTTCTTAGTCAGCACAACACATTAGACAGCTCAAAACCAGAAGCTGGAGTGTGTGGATGTGACTCAAATCTGACATCTAATAAAAACAGATCGTATTGCAGGTATTATTCCTTCAGTGTGCATAAGTAAAACAAAACAAAAAAATCCTCTCACTAGGAATTTTGGGGGGCCTAGAGATGGGAGTTGAAACAAAATCATAAAGGTTTGGCATTGTAATATTTATATCCAAACCATCTTCTTAGCAGCAGTTTGTTCCTACATTTTTTTGTTGCTATTGTTAAAATAGCAGGAAAGTGGATAATTAAACTGAGTGCTTAATCACCTTTCTACACGACTCACAAAAGCCTCAAACTTTAGATGTCACATTTTATACCACAGCATTGTTGAAGGTGTCAGTTAATGTTTCTATAGTAACAGCTCATTCACATCATGAACATGACGTCCGTGGCCGATGTTCCACTTAATTTAAGTCTATTTATAAATGGATTAATATATATATGTTCTTTATTTACCAATGAAAACAGTGTAATTGTTGATAAGGTAAAGTTTTCTGTTAAGAGACATTTTTGGAAGAATTCAGTAAGTATGTGAGTCAGTATGTTTCTTGACATGGAAGAATTTTGGAAGAGCAGTGTGTGTTTACTGGTTTCTTTGTAACATTACTGGGGAGGAAATGACTGTTTATAGCTGCTATAAAGTAGGAGATAACAGGAACTAATTAGCCTCTTTGGCATTCCATAACATTAAATTACACACTAATTTAAATGTTAGTATATACAGATAAACACACAATGTCATTTTGTTAATTAATTGAAAATTGTATTCGTTGGAAAATCACTTGTGTGGTAGAACAAAACACTTTTGAGAAATACTATTATAGGAAATTGATGCACTTTGAAGTGGTAACAGTAACTTGGTAGTATTCCTTATTTGGTAACTAATAGTCATGCAAATAATCACCATTCAATAACTATAAATAAAACACATCTCTGTTTGGTTCTCAAGTTAGTGCATTAACGTAGATGTGATTTTCTTTTTACACGTTAACATGCAGCAAATTACAATAAGATGCTTCTGTACAAGCATTTTTCTATGAAATGGATAACTATAATTTGATCAGAGAATTCAAAACAGTGGCTGGAAATTAAACTTTTGGTATAAACCTCCAGGATATTGCTTAACAATCCCAAACCATGTTAAATCCATAAGCCGTTAACTAGACCTTTTTTTTTTTGCAGTTGGTGTGCTTTGGACATCCACGTAATATAATGCTTCTGTTAACGTCCGTTTGGCACCATTTTTTTTTTACCTCTGCAGCTTGGTTTGGTCTGATTCCATGTGCCATCTTTGGAGCAGTAGAGAGTGTCCTGTCCTGGAGGGTCCATGATATAACCAGGGTTACAGTGATAACGAACCGTCTTATTGAAGGTGAACTCATTCCCCATGTAGATTCCATAAGCAATAGGACCAGGATCTCCACAGCTGATTACTGCAGCAAAAACATTCCATTAAAGACAGGCCAGATATAAATAAAATGACCTGTTTATCTGATGGCAAATTGACAGAAACAACAGGGTAAGCTGGACCATTGTAACCTGACTAAAAGTGTACTGATTAGCCACACCAGTTCAGTGAAGAGCCCATTAAATTCTTATGTTTTTAATAGCCAATTTCCAAAGAATCCTTTGAGCAACGTAACACGGCTAAAAATTACATCGGACATCAACGAGGACGATGCATTTGCATCACTATTTGTATTCATTCGTGGCTAGCAACTAATAGACCAATTAAGCACATTAAGCAATAAAAATGAACTGATGCTTGTAACCACTAATTAGCGTGATATTATCATCATAGTTTGTGTGTATTCATTTTCATTAACTGTTAACAAAAAAAGATGGAGACATGCCACGATCAAGCATGCCACAGTGAAAGGATGTTATAGGCACTGATTAGCATGCCATTTGAATCATCATGCTTGGTTGCTAACTGTTCATTCATTCATAACGCAACACTTGAAGAAATTACTTGCAAAAATTTAAAGCAGGCCTGCGGTAAAGAGTTAACATTATATTCCAGTCTATGGCCTGATATTTGCTTTTATCCGATATTTTTGAGCGGACTACTCCTTTAATGAGGATGCCTCAACACTGACCCGTGCAGTCCAGAGCTGAGCCGGTCCATGTGCCGTTGGTGGTGCAGTGACGAGTTGTGAGGCCTGTAGTCTTGTAGCCCTCCCAGCAGGCGTACGACACCGAGCTGGAGAAGTGCATTCCATCACTGAACACAATCCTAGCATAGGCTGGAGTTCCAGGGTTGCCACAGGACACAGCTGGGAAAGTCAATGTGGAAAAAACAGCATGAGACCAGGCTTAGCATTACTGTCAAAGGGAAGAAAGAGAACAGCAAAAGAAAACCCTCCTGCCAACAACTGAAGATTATGCATAAGACTTCAATTTAGAGATTAGAAGATTTTTTTCAACTGTGGAACACAAACATTAAAGAGCATCCTGACCGCAAAAAGGCTGACTTGAACTGACACCTGTACTTTTTCGAAGTGCTGTTCTTGTTGCGTCACAGGGCAGAATAACACACTCAGAGGAAACCGTTATCTGCCCTCTTTCACATAGATGAGCTCACAGGAGAGAGAGGGGGCCTTTCCTTCCATCCAGAGAACACAGTCAATTTTGCCACGGATGGCTGTTGGATCGCTGTGATTTCTACTCATGATCACCAAATGATGGGGTAAATGCTTTTCTGTTGCACCACTTGGAAGCTAGCTCTACGCCTTTTTGGCATGAGTGTAAACAAAATCATATACCACTATACCGATATCTAAATGGTGTTATTAGAGTTGAGTGGTTTAACAATTTGACACTTGCAATGTGCTGCTATGTTAAGAGACTTTCATACTGTAGTCGACTCGTCAGTTACTTTCAAGTTAGCGAACAGGCAAAGTGACACAAAGTTGCAGCCATATTATTGCTTGATGGCTTGTTGCTTTTCATCTGTAGAATTAATGACGCTGTTCAGGTTAGCTAGGTTTTTCCACATTCTTTGTTTATGGTTATTGCTTGTTTGATGCTGCCTGCTTGCTTGCAGATCTATGACACAGCCCATGATTATTAGATTGCCCCTAAAAAAATAAAATAAAAATGCTGTGTTTAGGTTTCTCTAAACTCAGATAAATTGCATTTTACAATTGAAATACACTTGAAACAATTCACATTTATAATGCATTAAGTAAATGTGAAATGGTTATGTCCTGGATCCCAGCAGCCGATCAAAAGCCTGTTTATTTAGTGTAATGACATGGAGCTTTTCTTTCTTTCTTTCTTTTTTTTTTTTTTTTAGAGAATGAAAGCAGGTGAAATATCTGAAATGCGGATCATTGTCAAATACATTAGAATTGAATGTAATTAGAAGTGGCATTGTCGGATAAGGGCTATAATTATCATGAACTCCATTAGACTGTAAGCGTCAGAGAGACAGTCCCTGAAGTAAAGACCAGTTAGACTGATTTTGTGCAGAGAGCAGACTTTTCAAACAATTTGTAAGCAATAAAAATATAAACCACTGAAATTACTCTTCCTTTCCGTTCACACAAGTACTCAGTAAACAGATAAAACATTTTTTTATTTTCCTGGCAAACAGAGGTTTCTAACAAGAAATGATTCTAGACATTTCGCGTGTATGATAAATGACTCGTTTCCAAGCTAAATCGCATGGTTGTGAGAGAGGCCAAACCCATTAATGTAATGCACAACCCAATTCATAACAATCATCCAAAGAGCACAAGTTTTAAGTCTTAACCTCTTGAGGCTGTTCATCATAATCAGTGAAACTGTTACTGCAAAATTGCTACCTCACTATAAACACTGCCAGTTTATTAAATAGAGAAAAAAATGGTTCAGTAAAGAGTTAATGAGATCTCTGTGGAACAGCTCTCTGCTTTGGGCAAATATATTTCCAGACTAGAAGTTATTTCCAAGTGGTAGCAGGTTAGTGCTTTTCCTGTAGTCTAGAATTTACATTTAGTACCCGTGTGGTATTATTTGTATCCCCAAGACAATGCTGCAGCCTCCACCTGCATCACCCATCTGTCTCTTCTCCCTTAAAGCAGCCGTTAAAGCCCCTTACTCAATTATGGATGTCCTCTAAATAATGCATCTTATTGATCTTGTGTACACAATCCATGGGCTTAGTGTGCTCAGTTTGGCAGCACAAAAATAAAGGATTGAGGAGTCGGTGATGCCAGATGGATTTACTATTTTACGGTCATGTTAAATTCTCTGATTGCTCTTGAGCACCATGCTTCTTGCAATTTAAGACAAATGACCTGGAAGATATTCATTTTATATTTAACATAATGTGATATGATATAGAAAATAATTGTGTTTGTGTGCTAACAGCCACTATTTAGAGCACTTTTCTCACAACCTCTCATTAATGTAGTGCTTAAACATGCTTGGCTGTAATTACAGGGCATTTGTGTATCTCCACTAACTAGAGTCATTGAATTAACCAGTAATTACTGACTTTAGGCCTGTCAGCATCAAATACTCAAGGGTGGACAAATGACTAGCCTGGGCATCTGGTCTAAGCTGTTTTCTTGTCCAGGATATTAGTTTTTTATTTGCAGGTGCCTAGTAGCTTCAACCTAAGAGTCGTTGGTTCTCTCTTGTGGACCCTGCTCCACAGGTTTTCAATGGGGTTTAGGTAAGGATATCATCATCTTGATGGCGGTTCAAATCTCCAGTCATAATCCTTGGAGAAATTTTTGCCTCTCTAACCATCCCCCTCACTGTGAGTGGGCAAAATACACTAGTGTCCTATGAAACAGGCTTGTAATTACAAGCTCTGGTTGTTTTAAGCAGTTATTTTAATTATTCCCCTTTAGACACTGCCTGATTTATAAAACTTGTGTTTCTTTTTTTTCAGACTCACCAAACCTGGGCAATTGAACAATGGGGAAAAAGACCAGATCTCCCCCTGCAATTTTCTGTTTGGGTGAGCATGAGAGCTCTCAGATTTTTGCATGAATGTACAGGTGTACGGCGGACATCCCTTGTTGTTTATGTCTAGCATTTCTGTTTGTTTTCTTACAATAATTTTGAAAATTAGAATCAAACAAAGTCTATGGAACCTTAATTCTGACTTTGTTCCCCTCCCTCTCAGTCACCCATCTGTGTTGCCTCACCCTCACACACAGGCTGGGTGCCACTCCATGAACCATTCTGCAGGCAGGTACGCTCCGAGGAACCCATCAGCATATAGCCCGCCTCACAGGTGAAGCGCAGGAGGCTCCTGACACGAAACTCCTCTCCCAGACGTGAGCCGTGTGGCGGAACACCTGGGTCACCGCAAAAACCCACACTACCACCTGCAAGTGAGCATTTTGTAGAAAAACACTGATTTTCAGTTTCCCGAAGTGAGAAATCCAGACGTTTTAAGTTCATAAGAACCATTTTATTGTTGTAAAGTCATGTATTTTATTCAAAAGGTAGCATACCATAACCCTAACTCACTATGGTCATATCTTAGTTACAAGCCTTTCTGACATTTCCATAATTAGTGTCATCTTTGCACCTAATGTATGTGTTATGATGCCCTCAAACCTTTTAAATTTATATTTATAAAGAATTATGTAATATGTCTTAAGGGAAAGTTGATTAAACTCATATTAGCTTTCGATAAATGCTGTGACAAATGCACAGCTTGGTAGACATCTGAGGCTTTTTTTTTTTAAAACACAGTAAAAAATTTTAAAGATGCATGTATGCTTAGCTTTTCCACAGCAGAACTTTGTTCTAATGTTCATCTTATACAATCTGAGGAAAAACCTAATGGGCTAAATCGGGTGTGAGAGAAGTTAATCACTGCCTTCAGGGCACCTGTTCCACCTGAGTCATACATCATTAAGCCTGAATATACTGACTTGGGTGTCAGCAAGATATTGTTTGAGGTTGTAAAGCTATACAGTGAGTGAGTGACTTTGCAGGAAGCTCAGAGCTGCTGCTTTCCATACCTGAGCAGTAGGGTGGTGAGCCACTCCATCGCCCATCCTCCTGGCAATGGAGTGTGGCATTTCCCACCAGGGTACGGCCCTGGCTGCAGGAGTAACTCACTACTGCACTGTTGGTGAACTTTCTGCCTGAAAGAATGGCGAAGGGGGGAATGCCTGGTTCACCACAAGATATAGCTGTAGGGGCAAGGGAGAAGGTCCTTAAAACATTTAAACATACTACTGCATCTAAATACACTTTAGCAAGCACTGCATTCTAAAGTGACATTCACACTTTATTAAAAATAGTCTTCAACAGGTCACATATACGACAGCCCTCAAGTCCACTACAAACCATTAACCCAACAACATAAATGGAAAAAAAGAAACCTGCTGTCATGTTCCTGAATTTAAGTTACGAAACCAAAAATGCAGCAAGAAAACCAAAAGCGCAACCACTCACTCTTTCTTTTTTTTTTCCAGATTTGTTGTTTGTTTTTTATTTCAGAATGACTACAGCTGTAGCTTTCAACTTTTTCAGTAGAGTACTGAGCCCACTTTTTTGACCAATGCATTGCTGCATCTAAGATAAAGATTGACTCCTTAAAATCCTCTTTAAAATGTAATTTTTGTCACGTTTTAATTTTTTCAGAAAAAAATTCTATAAAATTTTCATGGCTATTATGCACAAGGATGAATTTTTATTTTATTTGTTTTTTTTTCATCACGGAAACCAGGACTTTGATATTTTGTCTTTGTTTTCATCAACAAAATTAGCACTTGTTTGAATCAGAGAAAAGAACCGGTATTACTCACCAAGGCACTTAGGAAGCGATCTGTCCCACAGGCCATTTGACTGGCAGGTTAGCACAGATGAGCCGAGCAGATAAAAGCCCTTCTTACAGTGATACATCACTGTGTGTTGGTAGCTGAAGCTCTCAGGATAGCGATGTGAAGAATGACGAACAGCATTCTCAACGAAGCCTGGATCAGAGCAGTTTACCACTACAAGGTGAAGGAAAGAAAAAAAAAAATGCACAGAGAAAACAAAAGATACTTAATGCCTTAAGGCGCATAGGCAGAGCACGGAGGAGTGTGAAGAGTGGATATCACTTTCAGACTCTAGAGCAATTTCAGTCTACTTTTGTTTGTTTGATTGTTGACCTGTCAGTGGAGGTTCTATATTGTAATGTGCCTATGGTGAAAATGACACCTGATTTTATGTAAGATGCTTTGATAGCCAGGTTTTCCATGTTTCCAATATTGTTAAAATTGTCTCTTTGTTTAACATATAAAAAAAGGAAATGCTAAAAGCAAACAATAGTCAGCCAAGATTCTATTAGCATAAAAGATTAAAATCATGTGAAAATTGATAACACAGACCCACAATAATATGATCATGAAAAGCATAGAGCAATATGCTGCCAAAACTCCTGAAAAATTTAAATAGTCATGGCTGGCCATCCATGATTTTAATGACAGCTGGACACATGCCAGATTTACTGCACAGTAGAATAAACTATACTCCTGGCAATTGGAGCCACAGTTTACCAATATGCCGCCTGGATTAATTTATCCAAATATGTTAAAAAGAAGTGGACTTTCCTTAAAGTGCTCTCAACACTTAAACCAGTGGGTGACTCTGCTTATGGAGTGGCATGTCACAATATGGGCTGGGTGCCCAGCCTATCATTAGGTTAAGCTGATTATGCGCAACACTCGGTGGTCAAAACCCTGTTTGGATAAGAGAGGCCCCCTGGCCCTTTACCCCAAAGAGTATGTTGCTATACACCTACTTCAAATCAGTGAGTGTACTCCACTATCAGTGACTGCGGCAGATGGAGGTACTTGGCACCTTTCAGAATGGCAACAATAAACCTACGGGGCATTAGTCAGATGCCAGCCACAGTGCTGTGGTGCACAGAGATGGATGCTATATATACCTATAGTATATACAATCCGACTTGTCCCTGGACAAATGTTAAAATCCAGCACGGAGTGCGAAGAATCGGCTACAGGAGGAAAAGTGTATAACAAATGATGAGGCAAGTTAAGGGTTAGGGATATCACCGGGTCTTTCACAGTACTTGGGTACCACCTTTTTTGACAGTGCACCACATCGTCAAGAACCCTAGGAGAGGAACTGCTGTTAGTGCTCCTAAGGTGATTCTGCATGAGGGGAGAGGAACTTCTTGACGTAGTGCAGCCATGATTATTGATTTACCTGACCTTCACAATGTTGTCTGAGCATGCCAGGACATGGCAAACATCTGAGAAACAGCTAGATGAACTTCTGAGCCAGATGGACTGCTCTCAGTTGTAGCTGTTCTGTGTGTCCTGACCTTACACTGGGGGGCTAGATTCACCAGTAGCACTATAGCATGAAAGCCTGGGAGGAGACATCTGGGTGCTAAGCTCTTTCTTATTAAGTCACTCCCAATCAATTAGGAATTCAATGAGGAACAACAGTGGGCTAATGTTTAGGCCCATTTTACTGAAGATATGAATTCACGATATAAAGTTAATAAAAGGCCAGTGATGTTTGTTCCGTGTGCTTTCCTCTAAAGAAACCCCATGCCCATGGTTTAAAGGAAAAGCTGAATCTCGACATCACTCAACAATGGACCACATTTAGCATGAGTCTGTCGTGGGAGGGTGTGATTTGTGGGAGGAGCCAAAAGGATAATGTGGCACAGCTGTATTTTACTTTCAATGGCCTATTTATGTCTTTTCCTCTTTCTCCCCAGAGTGACTGCACAAACTCTGTGTGTGTGTGTGTGTGTGTGAGGCACTGAGCAGCACAAAGTGAAAATGAGCTGGAAAGCCATGATCATTATTTGTTTTGCCTTTGTTTTGCGGTCTGCTCTAATGCCCCAGTGTGCCAAGTGAATAAAAGTTCAAGTTCAAAGCTTAACCTTGGTTCTGCCTTGTTCTCTGGGCAAGGTAATGCTGATTTTTTTTTTAGATTAATAAAACAAACAAATGCAGCTGACATATTGTAACTGTAACTGTTCCATTTCGCTTCAAAATGTAGCTGGGAATTGGTTGCATATTTTATCAGCAAATGCCTGTTTTCTGCACATCAGCAATGAAACTGTTATAGCAAGACATACACATGGGTAGACCCAGTCAGTGTCAGAGTCCACTGTGGGCGCGCACACTTTAAAACCCAGTCTATCATAACAGAAATCAGAATCCGAATTCTTTGACAAGTTAAATATTGCAACTTACTCTATGCAACAAGTTACTTATTCATCAGTGGACTTAGCCTCAAATATATTTGCTTGTCACCCATCCAGGGTAGCATGTCAGTCAAACAGCCTCTTGTAGTGATAATCAGGTTCTAGCTCATATTTGTTGAGATTTTAAGAACAATAAAATTAAATCCTATCGAGATGCATAACTGTCTTACCTTTGCAGAGGGGCAGTGGGTTGCTCCACAGGCCATTCATACGGCACTGGGCCCGAGCAGTTCCATGCAACACGTAGCCAGTATTGCAAGTAAAGTTTACTACGTCATTGAGGTTAAACTCACTCCCATTTGTCCGCCCATTAGCTGGGTTTCCAGGATGGCCACAGGTAATGGCTGTTAATGAAAATGAAAGGTCAGAATGTTCTTCCATTACTCCATATTATGTGCAGTCAGTTGTTGTTAATTCTAACAGAAGACACTCAGTCTTTTCTTACATATGAAGAAAAACAGAAGAACAGGATCCTTTTTGCAGAATAGCCATGATTTGACCCTGTAACCACTGGTACAGACTAACTAACTAGGACAATTAACTATTTATGAAAAAGTTAAAAGTGTGAAGATCTAAAAACCATGAGATGGATGACCCTGATAATTAACGTAAGCACAGGGACCGGTGTAACCTCATACTACAGTAGTGTTTTGAGTATGCACCGACTACCTCAGGCATGTGTGGCCCCTGGGAGGAGGAGAAGGGCAGGATAAGATATCTCAAGCATAATACACTAGCAGCACTAGGCCCATGTAGTGTCTGGGCAGCTTTCAAGATTATAGTAAACCAGTGTGTGTTTGTGAAAAATTTTTAATGTAACCATACCTTTTGAATAAACCAATAACGTTAGGCCATAAGGAACATGAAGTGTAGGGATATCTCCCCCCTGACTAAAATAGGAAGTGTATTTCCACTGAAGATGAACAGAGAAGTCCTACTAGATGAGTAATGTCTGAGATGTATGAGTGCACAGCCCATTTTTGTCAATCCTCTGGCCTTTTCAAACTTACTAATGACTAAAATTATTGTTGCCGAAGCATGATTCATCATGCACCATGGTGAAAGAGTACACTGACAAAATATACCGGCATCTTCGACAGGTGCCATACAATATCAACCAACAAGCCTGACCAGGTGACCATGACCAGTCCTCTGAACCACAAAAATACAGGTGAGCCTTACTATCTTATGAAGGGTTTTACTGCCTCAACATGGTAACCAGGTTAGCCCCATCAATTTACCTTCAATATATGGATGATTTAGCTTGGGAGCTACAACCATAGGAAATTCCATATAGACAAATCCACTTGTAAAATAAGAGTTAGCAAGTCCCACCAATATTTTCCTTATTCCCTACCTGGGAACATTCTGGGTTCCACCAACATTTCATGAAAGACTTTACCCCTCTGTTTTCTCCATAAATTGGCCAATTCTCACCCACCAGAGAGAGTGAGAGACTTCATCCAAGATCTGGCCTTCTGAACAGTACTCTGACAGGACAAAAGGGGCAGATGATATGGGAGTACTACGGCAAGGCCAGAGAGACTGCTAATCAAGGACAGCCCTCTGTGTAAATTAGCTACGGACTGTGCAACTTGGGCAATGACAATTACAGGGAAAACATATCTTACATATTCAGTTTTTAATTTATCCAAGAATGAGATCTACTTCTTTACACAGAATCTCTTCTGCTAGTAACGGGAAGACCATCCTTTATGCCAAATGAATCCATATAACCCTAGGGGAAAGTTACAAATGAGGATGAGGAGGTTCTGACGTGTAGGTCATCCTCTGCAGAAGGACAAATGAGAGGGGGCTGAAGACCAGGTGATGACCAGTGCCCTTCATGCAGAACAAGTGCAACTTGAACCTGTAAGCACTAGTACAAGCTAACAAGAAACATTAAGCCAGATGCAGAGATAAGGACTGAGGCTCTTCACCCCCAACTTGAGAAGAGTTTATATACAGCAGGGTCCAACCATCTGACTCCACTACCAACATCTGTTTTAATTCCATCACTAATACCATACTGTCCAAAATAATATGACAAAACTCGCATGTATATTTTCTCATCCTAAATGTACTTTTTTTTTTTTTTTTTAGATAAATGATATTTCTAAATGAAAATTTTCTGATTATATTATAAAAGTTAACATTCAGTATGTGCATCAGGTCACACTGTGTACTTTATACATCAAATAAGTGGTATACTGAAACGGTGTAATCGATGCCCAGGGATCGACTCAGCATTCATATTAATATCCCCCTTTGGCCTAAGGATCCATTGGTGACATTTCAAAAATCAGTGAAAATCCCACTGAAAGCTTCAAGAGAACACTTACAAACACAGACAGGTGCTCGCCCTGACCACCTGTGGTCCTGCTGGCAAATGCGCACTGAGGTCCCAATGAGACGAAATCCTAGGTTGCACTGGTATACTACTGTGTCTCTGTAGCTGGAGCCATCACCACTGATGTGTCCATTAGCGATGGGATCAGGAGAGTCACAGTGACCAGCTACGATGTATTAAAGCACAATTATCATCAATTTATTAAATCCACTATTTAGTATCAGTCAAATTCGATTAAATACTGTTTATATCCTTAAAATTCAACACAATCCCAGGAACTATTGCACTACCCTCCTGAATAAGCTCTACATTCCCTTGTCTCATATGTTAGTGTTTAAGAACATTTTTCCTGATTGACCATTAAACCATAAATGATGAAGTGTCTGTCTGAAACAAACATGTTTTATTCTGTTGCAATTGAGTAGTGAAAGTGGAGTTCAACATGGGGCTAGGACTGAATTCTGAAAAACAGCTAAAAAAAAAAAAGGTTTTTATTAATATTTTAGATTTTTACGAAGATTTTTTTAAAGCCTGTAACATATGTTGATACGTCCACTTTAACAAACCATAAATATATTTCATCAGACGTTTTTTCACTTTGCTAGTCTCTGAAAATATTTTTTGCAAGAAAGACATATATATAGACCTTTCTTATAGACCATTCCTTTAGAAATTATGGTAATGTTCCTTCCATTTACCTCTCTGTGTGTATTGTCTTCTATTAGTGTATGGGAATATTTTATATTGTATTGTATCCTATCTATATTGTATTGACTCTCTGCATTTGCCCTTAAAAATATCGCAACATAACAACGTATAGAATTCTGTACTAATTATATACTAATGCAGCTTCTGAACGACATTAAATGAAGTGCCATTTTAAAATGCTGAAGCCTGTACATATAGAATTCTCTTACCCAGACATTTAGTCTCTACTCCACTCCAGAGGCCATTGGCCTGACACTCCCGCACGTGGGACCCGACTAGCGTGTAGCCTGTATTGCACATGAAGATGGCTGTGGCACCAAAGGTGGTCAGTGTACCCATCTTCTTGCCATTAGGAGGAGAAGGCAACTCCCCACAGGAGATGACTGCAAATGACAACGGCAAGCCAGAACAATTCACAGTCAGGAAGTGTAATGATGAGAGCTGACCTTAAGTGCTATTTGTACATGCAGAGGAGAGGAGAAAACTATTATAAGCTCCATGGTTAGTGGATTTTTAATTTATTGAAAAAAGAAAAATCAACCAAATAAGGATTAATATAATGAACACAAAACATATTAGCAGATCCTGTAAATACCAAAAAGAAAAATGCTTTCAGAACTGATCATCAAACAAGTGCTCAGTATTTATAGTCAGTTCTTGTTGAAAGCTCCCATTCATCCGTGAACTTTATCTGAACTCAGCAGTTGATACAGCACTGTCCCACACCACAGCAATATCAATTTCTATTCAGTACAACCCTTCAACAGTCCATGCACATTTTAATATTTGTTAAAGGATACAGTCTTGCATGTATCCATTATTAGCAAGATCCAGTTGTTTATCTAGAAGCCTGAAACCGTGGACTAGGGGGATGCACAGGTTTCCCATATAAACAAGGCTTTTGTTTTACATTTACTCTCTGACCTCTAATTAGCTACAGCACATTCTGTTAAAGACTGAACCACTCGTGTGCTGTCTACTTAGCTTGTCTTGAGGGTATAAACATATGTAGGTAAATATAAAAATGTATGTAGATGGGGAACAAATTACAGCAAAGAAGAACATAGAGTGTCTTAATCAGGTGTTGGGACATGGCAAGATTTCAAGACGGCACCTTGGAAAAGTTTCTGGTAGAGCTGAGACCTGGTGACTGCAAAGGTCACAGCATATGATTTGCATAATTTTCACACATCAAACCATTCAGTGTGCCCTTACGCCCTGTGGATAGGGACATTTTCATCCTGGAAGAAATCACTTCCATCAAGACAGAAATGTGTCATCATAGGATAAAGGTGATCAGCTGGAATAACTAGATTTGCAGCGAGTCTCTGCTCTAAGGGGACACATGTATTCAAATTAGGGTAGCAAAATGTTACAGTAAAAGACAGCAACTGTTTATGTTTCACCCATCTTTCTGTCTAGGTATAATAGTTGTGCTGGTTCTATGATGGCCCTATTCCAGTGATATATAGGGAAGAACAAGCAAAATATGGACCACATTGATTAACTGTACATGTACGAATTTCAACTATATAGGCAGGTTTTCAAATTAGTCACTCACAGTGTGTCGGTGTGTGTGACAGAATACATGTGTGTTATATGGCAGCGTATGCTTACTTTTGCAAGTTGATTTCCCCTCCAGTCCTTCCCAGGTTGCATTTGCTAAGCACTTGATAGATCTTTGGCCCGCCAGGTAGTAGCCGGGAATGCAGCTTAACATTGTCTGAGAGCTGAATTCATTCAGCGTGCCTGAGATTAGGCGCCATACCATGTTTTCTGAAAGCATACTCTCGATGTTGGGACACTGAATCGCTGCAGGATAAAGCCAAGGAAACATTAATGGAAAAGCTTGTGACTGGGAAACTGTTAACAGAAAAAAGCATGTCAGCAAAAGACTCATTACATATTTGAACTTCATTTTCAGAAGGCTGAAGTATTATTTATTTCACTGCTATATAAAGTGTCAGATACACAGTTGCATTAACCTGGTCATACATTATTTATTTGCTAATAGACTGATGCAAGACTGAGCCATTCATTCTTCTAACTTAAACTAATGAAGTTTCTAATCTGATGCAGTGAGATATCTTCAATTAATATTAAACAGATAGGCCTTTTAAGACACAACAGGGCAAGATGGTTTCAAAAGCACTTTTTGAACTTTCATGACTCTTTGGCATGTCCAAATTGGCACCATTAAAAAAATATATATCTCACTCTGCATAAATAATTATGCAGTAACCAAATAAAACCATTTCCTGGGAGTTATTTTTCATGGCTGCCTAAAAAAAAACAAGTGCTGCCTCTTGTTTCCTACAAACATCAGTTATAATGACTGCTGACCTGGTGCTACAATATGTGCGTCCATTATCTGTTCCCAGGTATACATCAGCTCCAGAGGCCATTGCTAATTCCAGTCAGAATGAGGGAAAAGTAGGATAGGAACATGCCCCATCATAGCATTTGCTTGGTTTTAGTACCAAATGAGAAAAAATCAAGTCATTATCAGTCATTTTGGCCAATTACCTGCCCTACACCATTCTGAGATGGAGAGGATGGAGTTGAGAGAGGCCGCTCGATTAAGTGGTGAAAATTTGAACATGTTGTTGGCATAGAGATGGAATAAGAGGAAGAAGAGGCTCACGTAAGCAGTGGGGAGGACGAGCTGCATTGCTCCAGGTGCCATCCTCTAGGCAAACAGCAGACAGTAGGGTAGTATTCTCTGCCCAAAAGCCCTCGTCGCATTCGTACCTCACTGTGCTGCCCACTGTGTACTGTAGTCCATGGAATGAGCCGTTGCCTAGGCTTTCTGGGACGCCACACGATATTGCTGCCATTATCAAAATCAAAACATGGCATATTGTTACAATTAAGTGGAGGATGGCTGCCAAATGCAACAGAATATTGTTAGCCATATCAGCATTCAAGATGTACAGCAAAATCCCCAGTAATTTTCCATACTGTTTCCTGTCAATAAGAATCCACTATTTGGACTCATTAGTGACAAATGGTGAAACAATGGTAGTTCTCAAGTAACCATTCCTTTATCTATAGTGTCCATTGATCCAGCCATCCCTGTACGCCATCCACACAGCCATTTATTTAATGTTTACCTTATGTTCTGTGCATTTTTACAAGAATGATCCATCCATCATCCATTATGTATAATCTTCTCTAATCTTCCAACCAGTAAGAACACACTATTTGGACTTATTATTGTAAAATGGTGGAATAACAACTGCTCTTGAGAATCCATCTGTCCATCCATCCACTCATCATTCATCCAACCATGCTAGAGAAATGCAAAGATCAACACATTACAGCACTCTACATCTGCTCTATGCATAATGAAACTTAATTAGAGTGTGGTCAGATCTGAAATAAAAATTGAAGATGCACACAGGCAAACAGATGTTTCCTCTGCTTAGGAGAAAAATGATGGCACCAATTAAAAGTGATACTGTGGCAGATCGGATCCTATAAAGGCCATAAACCTAACAAAATAAATATATAAATAATTGTGTCTCAAGTCTTTGCTTTGGCCTCACTGACTTTTGCACTGACTGCAATGAATTGTTCTTGCTGTTTGAAGAAATGACTGGCTTTAATTAGCTCACGTTCTGGTTCTGTGCACTTGCTCTGAAATCGGGGGAAGAATATCAATGTCATAACCTCCAATCCTTTGAAAGGTGTCAGGTGCCTCTTCATAATTACTTATAATGGCTGTCCCTGCTTGAAACGTTGTTCCTGAGCAAGGCTAGTATTTGTTTGGAGAATAGGTCCTGAAACAAACTGATGCGTTGGCCTAAAGACTTGGATGCTGTCTTGACAGCCTAAACACACTGGATTATATAAATACACAGTACAACGTCAAATGTTTGGACACAGCTAGTCATTCATCGGGTTTTCTTTATGTTGACTATTTTCTGCAAGGCAGAACAACACTGAAAACATCAAAACTATGAAATAAGTCATGGAACATACATGGAATTATGTGGGATAAAAAGTTCCTTAACAACCAAAATATGCTTCATATCGTAGATTCTTCAAAGTAGCCACTGTTTACCCTGATGGCAGCTTTGTGCAATACTAGCATTATCTTAACCATCTTCCTGAGATAGTCTCATTGAATTCTTTTCAGTTAACACGGGTGCCTTGTCAAAAGTTAATTAGTGGAATCTCTCGCCATTTTAATGTGTTTCACGCCATCAAACAGTAAATAGTAAATAATAGAAATATAGTACATAGCCCTATTTGACAACTCTAGTCATATCAAAAACTGCCCAACTAAGGAAAAAGAAATGACCTTCCATCCTTTAAGACAAAATGTCTCCAAACATAAAGAAAAAAACATTCAATTAATAAAGGGTGTGTCCAAACCAAAACTCTGTAGTTCAATGCGCATGAAGAATTCAGGAGAGTTTTGTCACATGTAGAGAGCAACCAATACTTGCCAGAAGTTGCTGCAGTTCTTCTCAGTGTTGCTGACCACTTTTCTCCTGGTCTTCTCATCAATTTATAGTTACATCCTGTCTTTAGTAATGTCTCTGTTATGGCATATTTTCTCCACTTGATGATTAATGCCTTAGCAGTGTTCCATGGTATATCCAAAGCCTCTCATTGTTTTTGTAACTCTCTCTTGCTTGATATTTTTTAAAAATGAAATTTTTATATCCACTGTTTATTAGGCAGCAAATAAACGGTCAGTTTTCAAAGGTAATTATGTTGGAAGCATGAAAATGGGCTCTGGGGAATGTTCTGCTTGGAAATCTTGGGTCCTAGCATTCTTGTGGACATTATTTTGACATGTACCAATTAGCTAAATACTGTAGCAGACCAAACTTCATAGCAACAGTGTTCCCTTATGGCAGTGTCCTCTTTTAGCAAGATAATGCGCCCTGCCCCACTGCCAAATTTCAAGGTGTTGATTTGCCTCCAAATTCCCCAGATCTCAATCCGATCAAGCATCTGAATAATGTGCTGGAGAAAAAGTCTTATCCATGGAGGCCCCACCTCATACCATACAAGACTTAAAGGATCTGCTGTTAACATTTTGGTGCCAGATTCCACAGCACACTTTTTCAGAGGTCTCATGAAGTCCATGCCTCGAGGGGTCAGAGCTAGTTTTAGCGCTTTTTTGGAGTCCAGAAGTCTGAGACAACATGGAAAATCTGTTGTTTTTTTTTTTTAATTTAAAATTGGAGATAAACAGAGGGTTTTAAAATTCTGAAATAATTAAAACAAATAAGTACTCAACATCTTGACTGGATTCAAGATTCTACACTATTTATCTGTCCTTATTTAAATGTAAGTAAATTATCCATGTTATATACATAGCGTGTTGGCCAGTTTGTAGACCAAGAGCTACAAAAGATATTTTCTCCACAACATGCTGAATGTGATTTTGTGTTGATTGATGATAATACCCATCTACAGACACTTAAGGATTACAACCATTTTGGGATGGAACTAGATAACGGCAGGGCCATTTCCATTATAATTCCTTGTAGCTAGACAGCTGTGAGTGCCTGTCTCTGTGTGTGTGCGTGTGTGTGCGTGCATGCATTTCCACATAAGCTACACTTCTCTAAACAGGTGATTACCAAACATGAACTCCCCCAAGCATGCACTCATAACAATCCCATGAAACAATTAGCCCTGCATAAATTTCAGCCATCTCATACCTTTATGCAAATAAATAACCTATTTCTGCTAGCTCGTCCTTTCCATAATGACTAAATTAGAGAGGCTTTGAGAGACTGTTTCAGCACCAATGGATAGGGACGATGTCCAGCAGTGACTGCACTCATAATACAAGAGGAAATGGATGGACACAGGCAACCAGGCTGAAGATTAAAATAAACCTGATCAACAGAGAAGCATGGACAATAAATTGAAGATAGTCTGAGACACAGATCATGTTTCTGTCCCAATCTCGACATTAGAACAAGACTTGGATAGAGAACCATCATGATGTATATGACGATCACAAAATTAATTGGAGGGGATTATTACTGTATGCACATATATGCATATATATATATATATGTATGTGTGTGTGTGTGTGTGTGTGTGTGTGTATATATTATATATGCATATTTAATTGCTTGCTGATAAGGTTAAGATAAATTCATCTTTCAGGTTCAGAAATAGTCAGGCTGGGTTTGTAATCCACAAAACAACAACCTGCCAGATTATCAGGAATATCACTAGAAAGCATTCAACACCTCATAAAAACAAAAGATAAAATGCAGGGAATGCTATATAGTACATAGTTTGAATTACAAAAATCAAGACAAGACAAGCTGAAACAGGCATCGTAAGAGTAAGGACAAGAGGAGGCTACCTTGACAAAGTGGAGGTGGGGCGTCCCATTGGTACAGTCCATTCGGTTGGAGGCGGCATGTGGCATTGTGCTGACCAACAAGCCTGTAGCCTGCATTACAGTAGTACTGAATCCGGCTGCCTGGCCTCCCTTTCGTCCTGTTGGTGATCCCACCATTCTTGGGTGGTGCACTTATGCTGCAATATGCCGCTGTGTTTATTAAAAACATAGTGCTGTGTGAGACTGTTGCAGGATAAAAATGCAGAATTAATGAAACTTCATTTTAGCAACTCAACAAAGACTAAAGAGAGAAAGACGGTGTCTTAATATTCTGAAAACACACCCCCATATCACACGTAACAACAGACAGAAAACCCAGTAACTTCCAAAAGGTCTAAGCTTAATTATAAACCATCTTACATAATATCAGTCTCTAACTGGTACAAATTATTTAAGTTTTGTTAAAACTACATGTCTTGAAAAAATTTTTAACTACATGCTTATGAACTGACTCATCGTAGTGTGAAATTATAGGCCCGGGGAAACTTGGAGCTAATTTTAACTTGCACAACTGAAATCAAATGCAACATCACACTAACTGAGCTGATGCCTTTTACCCGGTCTTGGCAGAGAGCAACTAGACTTCATACAAAAAAAAAAAATCCCATGCAGCATGGCCTTCTAATTTACTTTGATAAAAAACCCAATGGAGTGTTTAAAATGGAAAGAAAATCCCCCACAGAAAGAGCTGAGCCTCTGCTCCCACCAGAGTTTTGTAAAGATAAAATGAGATAGACATGCATTACAGCCTGCTGTTCGACGCTTGCTCATTGTTCAAAGTGTAGCCCGTAGCTGTTTGGAGGCCTTCCCATATTATAATTTATTGGGGCTGCTGAACCTCTATGCACAAGTAACTGCTTCCTGCAGTGAAATTATAGTTGCTGCCTACCTCTCATTTCTTTAAAGTATGATTAGGAATGTGGAAACAAAAAAAATTGCTTGGTATAGCAAAAGTATAAAGAGAAAGAGTTAGAGAGAGAGAGAGCGAGAGACAGAATATTTATGTGTGTATGAAAAGGGGAAAGAGAATTAATCACTGCCACCAGCCATTGCACATTGTACATCAAGTTTGGCCATTGGTCAAAATGTCAGTTTGAGGCATGAGGCACAGAAACCATTCAGCGAAAATCATTACAGCATCTTTGACCTCCATTATGTCAGACTCAATCAGCGGCACCCTGAAGGTACAAAACATCTGGTCCTACTCTAATGAGCGCTAACTTAGAAAAGGCTGACTTTCTTGCTTTCTCTGACCTAAAACTACATCCAGTGTAACAGTATTTGTCCAGTGTGACACTAAAGGATGGGGGGGGGACAGAATACACTTTCCGCTGTTGGCATTTTACATTCCAGTATCACTGCCCACTAGCACACTGTTTTGAAATAAACAGGATCTCATCATAATGAAACTGTAAGACATCTTGGATTCTAAAAAGGTACATTGTAGGGTCTAAAACCTATGAAACATAAATGGCGCACAAACCTGTGTATCGTATTTTGAACCCCCTCTTGTTGGTAGCATGATCAGTTGACCATCTGAGGTAAAGCTGATTGGTTTTGCTTGTGAAATTCAGCTGTGTCGAGTGGTTTCCACTAAGTGCCACCAACAATGGGCTTTGTCCAGATGGCCCTGGGAACCAAAATGAGACAAGGGCAATAAAATAAATCTATTTATTTTTTTTTTAGATTTCAGATATTTCAAACATGGCCATAGCATTACAGAATGAAACTTGAAGTTACGCAATATGACTGTACTACGACTGAGGAATGCTATTTTTCTAAATGTTATTTTTGTTATTAAATAAAGAGTTGTGAAAAATGTTTGTCTAGCAGTGCAAAATTAATTTGTATAAAAATCTGTGAAAATATACAGCCA
>JAQLOM010000037.1:22655670-22673327 GCA_030068315.1 Chrysichthys thysi | reverse complement strand
TTACAGAATGAAACTTGAAGTTACGCAATATGACTGTACTACGACTGAGGAATGCTATTTTTCTAAATGTTATTTTTCTTTTCTTTTTAAAAAAATACATTTTAATCCCTATTATTGTCACAGACCAAACTTGAAACGTCACTCACTGTGAAACATTAAAATGGTTGCTCTTCAATGTTACAAAGACTCTAAATAAATGCTTTATTAAATGCATACTTGGAGGGTAAACCTGTTAAATCTACAGGAAAAAGACTCCGACAGTGCTCCATTAACTGTTAAGCGTAGGCACACGTATCTAATGAGAGTGATAAAAATATTAGCTTTTTCTGATTTAATTAGATCTCGATTGTTCCAATGAAAATCTCAGTAACACTATTTCAAACAAAAGCACTGAAATAAAGAGTTGTGAAAAATGTTTGTCTAGCAGTGCAAAATTAATTTGTATAAAAATCTGTGAAAATATACAGCCAGTAATTTATTTTAATTGGCGTTATACCACAGCAAGTTGCCAACAATTACACTTATACATTCATTTATATTCATTAAAGGTAAAATCTTTTTCCAGTTACAGGTATTATTTGAGAAACATTAGTTGTAGCTAGTTATGAAGATGTGTTTTCTCACAGGGAGTGGTGATAAAGTGAGGCCAGGAACTAACTAGTCTCTCAGACATTTCACTAATAAATTAAGAATTTGTCTACTCGTTGTCAGATCACTGTAGTATACAAGTGGAATAACACACTCCAGGCCATGCAGTCATATGAAAATAATGCACTTTGGGGTGGAAGCGGCATTCTGCTTCGTATGTCACACACCGCGCGTGTGCATCATTTCGTCTAACCACACGGCCTGTCGCGTTATTCCTCACATGATGTAATGTCATATGCTTTTACCATCAAAGATTTCCAGCTCATCAAACTGCTTTTCACTCTGAAACAACTCCACATAAATGGAAATTGTGTAGGTGGGCAAGACTTTGATAATCCAGGAGCAGGTCTGTGAGTTGGGGTAATTTTTTGGGAAGCCTGGACTCAGGATTACCCCAGAGGACTTGGACAGCTCCTCATTTGCAGGACATTGAGCTGTCGGGACGTACAAAGCAGAATATTCCATACGTGTCAGTGAAGTTCACATTAAATGTCCTTTCATGAATACTGTTAAATTTGGGCAATTTTTCAAAGATGTTGGCCTTATTATTTTTATTACTACTACTGCTGCTGCTACAAGACTGAATATGTTAGGATCACAGTAGCACTTATTAAATGCATAAATGCTTTTGTGATGGAACATTCCAGGACCACCATCTTCCCTTGCATCTCATGCTAGACCTTACATCCATGTACTTCAATCCTGCTCGATCCTTTTATCAGTTTCCTTTCTTGTTCCTTGTATCATATCTTGCATCTGTGAATACTGAAAGTAAAGCTTCTCACAAGCGCCCTAGCCATTTCACAACAAAGCACTGAGAATCTCTGACCTTTTTTTTTTTTTTTTTTTGTCTGTCTTCCTTTAGTGTTTCCTTCCCTTTCTCTTCAGCGGTGCTGGCTATAATGTAATCATCTCAGCAGGGATTTTTGTTAGATGTGTTTTCAAACCTGACTGTGTAATTTGTTTCCATTTACCTTCACACACCGGGGGAGGGCCTTCAAACTGCAGGTGGGAGTTGAGCTTGCAGGTGAGCTCATCGTTGCCGACCAAGGTGAACCCAGGAAAGCAACGATATCTTACAATGTCACCTGAAATGTTACAGCATCAACCGTTTGACCTTCCTCTAATAATCAGGTGCAAAAAGCAAATGCTTAATCAACCTGGATAGTTAAAGTATCCTTCACCTTTCTCGTCATATATTAAAAGAGGATTAGAATGAATGTTACCATTTAACGACAAACACATTAAAATTCAAAGCAAACTGCATGTAAACAGGATATTTAGATGAAATTTATTCACTTTCGGGACGCAAGCTTAGGCGGTTTGACACTTTAGGTCAAAGAAAACTAGATTCAGTAGCCTTTAAAATTACAGGATAAATGTGGTAACTCAGAATCAGTTGCACAGCGAAAAACTGCAAGAAAACATACAGTCGCTGTCCTGTGATGTGGAAACCATCTGTTCAGGTTTATTCACAGACATGTGCCACATATTTAATAACATCCTGCCAGTCCTGTCAGAATCTTTCCTGGAAAGATTCCAGCTGTGATTTCTTCCATGTTTTTGAAAACAGTAGAACGAGTGAATCAGCTAAATCTAAACTAGATTGTGTCGTGTCACATACCTATTTCGTAGTCTTCATCTTCATGCAATATTTCCGCCTCATCCACAGCAGGGGGAGGGGAGCATTTTTTCAGAGGATAAGCTGAGAAGAAAGGAGAGCTTTTGAAGAGCTTTGCCTCATTTTTATAACCTTAATTCAAGCTACTTCCACAGCACAAAAATAAAAAATAAATGTCCCGATATACTGCATGTACAATATGGGAAACTGTTCTATATACTGTACTTATTATAGCAGGGTTTCAGATCACCACACAGTAAGGGTTACTATAGAAACTATAAAGTTCTTTAATACAGACAAATCATTTAATCATAACCGGAACAACTGTTGCTGTAGAACACTGCTGTTATAGAAAAGTTATGCTTCTGATCTGAGAACTCCACAACCCTGTGGTTTAAATATGTGCATGTATTTCCATAAGCTGAAACATAAGGAAAGCAAGCTCTTCTTTCTTTATTTTACACATGCGTACATTCGGACACAAATACCAAATTTAGGTGCGCCAAAGCAGTGGGGTTTTTTCCTGACTAGTCTAATCCAAAAAATGCTGATGTCATCAGAACCAGTGTCTGCTTTATTGAATATCGGATAACAAGATGAATCTCATGTTTTAGCCATTTCCCCAACAGACTTTGCGTGATGCGTATTGGTTCGGCAGCAACATATTTTTCATTTAGAAGAGAAACTAACCATGGAAATTGAGGACAAAGAATCCGCTCGTGGAGAAGTCGCTGTGAAACTTGATAAGAACCTGATTGGAAGAACTGTAGGCTGACTCCAGGGCCGTATTGCCACTGAAGATTCCGAGCTGCGGGTTGCTTTGCTCCGGTCCATCCCTGCGCGAAAGCGAGCGCACATTGGAAATGCATTACTCCCAATTCTTGTATTAAATAGTATAATAACGCCTTGCTTTCTCCCCCCCCCCGAGTGGCTGGGGAAAATTGATTTGCTTTCAAATCTACGGCTGGATTTTGTGCTGACTTTCATGTGAAGCCATTTCATTACAGGCCATGTTGAATGAAAACCAGGAAAAATGATGACTTAACAGAGTAGCCCACTCTTTTAATGGCTTTTGAAGATTAATGGCCTACGTAACTAAGAAAGGGCCCAGATAGGCTGCACTTTCTTCAATGCTACACATCTTTTTGATCCACTTAAGTGGGGGTGTCAGACAGAATGAACTCAAATGGCTTGTATGATATAACTATAATGTTACGAACAAATCTCATAAGATTCCAGACAGACCACGCATAAGGATAGAAATACTTTAAAAGGCATGTTTAAACGTCAGGAGAACTGCAGTGGACTCTAATTATTCCAGCAAAATACCCACACAGCGTAACAAAAAATATAAATCTCAAAGATTTAAAAAAAAACATGGTATTGATGATGAAATAAAGTGGGTTTTATAAAGCAAGATGTAATTCATGCCGTAATATATTATTTCGTCGAAACAGTCATAAGTTTCCTATTTCCTGTTAATATGGCAAGATTGGCTGATCGATCTGAAACATGCAAAACAATGCTAAATTACTTTTGTCAGTCACGTGTGGATGAAGGGAGCCATTTTGTCATTTTGTGCTTGTTGAGTCAACTCCAAAGTCTCAATGCCTGGAACTCATATCAACAAATCAATAATGAATGAATTTGATCAACTTTATCAACTCATTTTTTTTTTCAGCCCTAGATCTCATAGTGATTTTATTTGGCATATTTCCATATATTTCCCCTAAAATTCATTCCTGGCTACAACACTTTTTTTTTTACAGCCCTTTTCTGTGGCGTTATGTTTTTCGGTTGAGCCATGTTCTTTTTGGTGTGATCAGTGTCGAGCACTTACCAAACTGCAATGTAGTCGGTTACAGGCTCAGTCTGGAGCAGCGTAAAGTTGATGTACACGCCGTGGCCGTGCGGCACTGTGATGAGCCACAGGCAGTCCTGTGAATCCGGATACTCATTGGGATATCCGGGTGAAAAAATCGTACCATTCAGAGCTGTCACGTTGTAGCCACAGGGTGCTGTGCACAAAAACATACACAAATCAGGAACAAGTGCTATGATCATTCATCTTTCCCAAGGAAGATATTCATGGCAGATGATTAGCAGTGGGGAAGTGCGACATCATCATCCTAATGATAGCACCGTCAGGCAGGGGACCGTGGCCTTCTGTTCGGATTATTAGAAGATTGGAGAAAAAGAGGGGGTTCCACAAAGTGGAAGATAGGGGAGGAGAAAAATGTTGCAAACAGGGCTACATAGCTGGGAAACACGTGGTATCTGGTGCTCAGAGACAGACAGACGAAAGGGAAAATGTGGAGTGCACTTGATTGATTATGGACCAGACGGCTTTCACACTGCACTACTCTGATTGATCATCAAGGCTGCAATTTAAAGCAGGTCCCTGTAGCCTTGGTCTCCACTGGATCAGTCTTCAAGGTGCTTAATTTAAAAGGCAGCTTTGGGGAAACAAGCAGTCCTTGTTATGCTGTACCAGTGTAACACAAAGCAGCAACACTTCAGTTAAAGAGCATCATTAAAAGGCCTTTGGGAATGCAGAATGGATGAAGAAAATCTGCAAAATTATTCGAGTGAAAACTTGGAGCACATATAAACCTACATTTGCTTCTGAATCTCTTCAGAGAGCACATTATGCAAGGAAGATAGAAAAAGAAATTTAGATGAGGGACGTGTACTGACAAACAATATAAGGAGTCTGCCAATGTTTGACACTTACCTTCACAACGTGGAAATGGATGGTTCCATTTACGGTTGGTTCCATGCTGGCATGTTAACACTGGATAACCAACTAGAATGTATCCAGGATAGCACTCAAACGTTATGGATTGCCCCGCACTGAAGTCACTGTGGATTATGTATCCATTATGGAAAGGATACGGATCTTGACAATTTTGTAATTGATAGGCTAGGGGGAAAAAAAAACCAACAGGAAAGTCTATTAATCATTTTCACAGAGACATATGGTACAGGAATTTGGAAGTATTGTTACATAAATTCAGCAAACTCGTGCGTTTTCAGTCCTAGTTTAAATTTTTTTTTAGTTTTTAAATATTTTCATATTCAATTTCTGCATCGTCATCTATTATGAGTGATCATCTATTCTATGCACTTCAGTGAGTTTCTCGGATATCAAAAACACGCAATTAATATCTTCCTCAGGCAAACAGACTCCAGAAGCTTACAAATCATTCAACAACTCAGCCGAATTCAACTCCTGAGCCTCCGCTGGGGGAGAAAAGAAAAGGAGATAGAAGAAGAGGCATGGAAGCTATTTGACCTACAAGTGGGTGATAAGGAAAATTGGTGGGTTATTTTTACCAAGTTTTTTTTTTTTTTTTTCAAGTGAGAATCAGAAACGCAATGCCCATATCCATGTATTGATTTGAAAATGTTTTTTTCCCCCCTAGAATAAAATAAATCCCCTCCTAGACACTCCAAGAGGCACTGTAGATGCTTGTCATGATCAGAGGAGCGCTGTGATAGTCTGGATGAGAGCCTGTCATTCCCTCGAATGCACACAAGCTTTTCGGAGGCAAAAACAATTTATCCAGTCAGACATGAAAAATCCTGCACGGAAGGGGAAGTTGGTATGTAAGCATGAAACCATGGCGGTTCTCTCAGCAGCTGCTGTGTACGTGGTTAAGCACATTCGCATGTACTCATTGATTTCCTTTTCTTTCTTTCTTTTAAGATTTTTTCCCCCATTTGGTCACCTGCCAATCACAAGCCACCAGCTGACTTTCCCCCATCATGTGATAGCACCCAAGTGTTTTAAGGCAAACATAGGGTCGTGGGCTCACCTTGGTACATGAGCCTGAAGCCCTGACGATTCTGCGAGTGGTCGCTGTAAAAGTGGATGACGGTCTCATGAGTTGTGCTTAGGAGAGGAGCAGGAAGTTCGCTGCCGCTGTATTGGCCGATCAGTGTGCTGCTGTGCTGAGGTCCGTTACGCACCTCTAGGAAGTCGTGGTTATCTTCAGTCGTGAAGTTCAGCAACTGGATGTGTGCGCCTACAGGGTAAGAAAGCATGCAGATTAAGGCACTAGACAAATGGCCAAATGCCTGGTTAAAAACACTGAGCTAAGCCAGCGTGCTCAACTGCTCAGAATGGGCAAAGATCCAACAGCTTTTCACTTACATTAACACCTGCAGAAAGATTCACACAACCCACTTTGCTCATTAATCACCTTCTTATTAAGTGTGAAAACTGGCAAAACAAGGGGACAGAAAAAAAAATCTACAACACCCTAAAAGTTACAATTTTTACCGAAGCGTCTTTCAAAAACACATTACACCGACAGCTTTCCTTTACAATACACCGAAAAAATACCACCCACATTTACCAGCCAAATAAATGATTTTCTTTGCAACTATTTTCATAATAATTGCTTGTAGGAAAACGTTCTTCAACTTGAAAGCATTCACCCATCTGTTCTTTTTTTGCCACACATGAGGGGAAATAATATACCATCAATTAATATTATGTCCTTTAAATAACATCATCATCATCTCTGGTGGATACTACGCTCTCCTTGAACAATCCTGGAATAATCATTAACATCTACATCAAACATCAGAATGAGGAGAAATGTGATTTTAGTGACTTTGATTGTGGAATGATTGCTGGTGCCAGATGGGCTGGTTTGATTGCTTCAAAAACCGTTTATCTCCTGGGAGTTTCCTACAGATACTGTCTCTAGAGATTACGTAGATTTATGCAAAAAAAATAAAGTGTTTGTTGAAGTTCTGTAGGTGGAAACATTTTGTTGATAAGAGAGGTCAGAGGAGAATGGTGAGCCTAGTCCGAGCTGAGATGAAGGCTACAACAACTCAAATGACCAGTCTTTACAACCGTGATGAGCAGAACAGCATCTCAGAATGCAACATGTCAAACTTGGCACTGGAAGATCTACAACCCCATTGGCTTCCCCTCCTGTTGTGGTTTGCGCATACATGATGTGCTGCTTTGTCATCTTTTTGTACTACAAAATGGAAGTAATCAACTTCCATGTACTCTCCCAACTGCCCTTACCAATCCTGCGATGCCCATGGTTCCATATCATGGTACACTTTATCACAGATCTGCCCTCATCTCAAGGCCAAACCTCCATATTAGTAGTGATAGACTGCTTTTCGAATCCCTCCGGCTCTTTCCACTTCCTGCTCTAGCCACAGCATTTGGAAACAGCAGAACTTCTGTTATGGCATGTTTTCAGACTTCATTATCCTTTAGTAGAAGGACATTGTGTCTGACTGAGAGCCACAATTCACATCTCAAGTATGGAGGGCATTGTTATCGTTGTGACATTGTGATTAGTGTTTTGAACACGGCTTGCTTCACGGTTCCTGATTTAGTCACGTCTAGTGCTCTGCCCGTTTGCTGATACCTAACCAGTTGCCTGCCTCACGTTGCTTAGACTTTTTTGTGTTTACCACATCGGCGTTAATAAAAAACAGAAAACCTGCACTTGCATTTATTTGTCTGCTTCATGACATTTAACTGTTGTAAGGAATTACAGAATTTTAATAAGACATTAATTCAGCCTGGCTCTGCACATACTGCTGGTTTTAGTTTAATTGTGCATTTGTGTGCTTCTCTAATTCCCTTCTCTTTGGAGAGAATGCCAGAAGAGACATTTAGGCCCTCAAAATATTCACAACATTTTATTGTAATTATGACAATATTACTGGACTAAAGTTGGATTCATATTAAGATATTCACCGCATGTTCGAGCCTACAATGCAAACAGAATTTAAACAGCACCTGTGGATGGTTAATTCACAGAAGACACACTCATGTGTACACCCTTTTTTTTTGCAATCAGACCATATGCAAACAGTTTCTCTGTAGCGTCTCATTTACATGTTGTTTTCAACCTCTACTTCTCACATGAGATCGTTTCAAAACACAGTATGCTTGTAAGGTAAATAAAAGTGGACACGAGTGCATGTTTTGTTCACAAGGTTTAGTGGAACAGAAACCTTTTCATGGGTCCTCTTTTCTAACACTGGTATTGGAAGTTTGAGGAATAGCAAATATAAAAACAACTTTATACAGAAATGCAGTTGGAATCCGGTAACAAGGTGTTGATTAATTTTCTGTACCAGCTAACTTTCAAAGTAGTACCGAGTAGTACAGGCAAATCACAGATTTATTCGATTCTCTTGTTTTAATATATTGTTTCTACTGTAACAACAAACTCACATAATTTCAGTATACAGTACACAGATTTTTTTTTAGATGAGAAAGACTCCTTATATAACAAGGGCAATTTATAATCTTTTTTTTTGACGGTTTCCTATAACAGCACACCTCGTCACACTTAGCAAATGGTATCTCTTTACTTTTAACTGTTGGAAATGGTTGCTGGAAATTTAAACCTGCCCTTCAGTCATAGGTTTGAGATCTAGTAAATAATACGGCCGAGCTAAATCAGTATTTTTAGGTTTGACACCACGCTGCATTTTGCACCAGTATTTAGAAATGGACAAGCAGTGCAATTTTGCTCAATTCATTTTTCCGCTGTAAACCCTTCCACACATTTCCAAGCATTATCAAGGTTGTACATATTTTACACACTAGTATATCATTCTACTTTGTAGAGTATTACATTGTAACAAATGCCTTCTTATTAAGTCAAAATATCTTGAATATACTGTACAGCGTGCATATCTGAAATTCAGGAACCAATGAGTGTAAAAAAAAAAAAACTATATATACTTGTGTATTTTGCATTTTCTCAGCTGCTGCATCATGGTTTTGGGGATTCTGCTCAACATGTTAAGATTGATGTGTTTGTGCAACATATTCCCATTCCCAGACTTCTAGACACCCCTGTAGTCAAATATACCTAGTATTTCCACTAATAATAGTAGAATAAGGCAAATAAGTGACTGATTTCTAGGCATTTCTTTTTATTCATTTCCATCTTGTAATAGTCTTCATCAGTTCTCTATCATTTACCAATAGGAAAAACAAGAGCCTGAAATGAGTAAAAGCATTTAAAAACTGACTAAATTATCATAGATTTTGTTGTTGTTGTTGTTGTTATTATTATTGTTGTTGTTGTTGTTGTTAATAATAATAATAATAGATACATTTGCCCATATTCGAGATATTTTCACAGGTACGTTTGCAGTGTACCTGAAGTACTTATGATTTCAGGTCAATGCAATCAGTTCCCCTGAGGCTGTCCATTTATTCATGGGGTGAAAATATATTAAATAATCGAGAGATCAGTTTAAAATGTATAACCAAAAGTCAGATGAACCAATTTGCAATTCATTAGCCAAAGTCGCTGAACTGAATTAACTTCAAAAACGCTTGACCTCAAACTTGGGTGTTATTAACACAACTCTGCAGTGAAGTGATATGGGGAAGATCAGAAAGAAATGCAAGCCTACTAAGGAAAAAGGTCAACTGTGACGCTGGAATGACAAAAAGGTCAACAGTCAAGTCTTGCAACAGACCCACAGATCTGAAAGAAATGTAAGCCTCACAAATGGATAATTATTGGACCAATTATAGGTTCCTATACATCCAGAATGCTATCAGCTCCAGCCTTACTCAAGAATACAGATCCTCTCTGATCATTAATGCACTCACAAGCTCCAAGCTTCTAACACGTAAGATCAGCTTTCCAGAGGAGTCGCAATATCTTTGATGTATTTAATATTAGATGGTCAAAGTAAGCGTTAAATTTAAAGTTTAGTCCATGCATTTGTTTCGTGAATTGTTAGTTTGCTCACCATATCCGATGGGCAGGAGGATCCTCCATGTACAGTCCAAGTTGCCAGGGTAGTTTCCAGGGAAGCCAGGGCTCAGGATCACATTACTCATATCATTAAGTGTCCCACCACACTTGGCTGTTTCCATAACAACAATAAAAGACATAAGCTTTGTGTGATATTTTTAAACAGAAATGCAGAAATATGTGCACAAGTTAAGCTAGGCCATGCAGCACATTTATTGGGGGTGGGGTGTCCTACCAATACACAGTGGAGGTGGGTAGTTCCAGCGTCGTACAGTCCCTGGCATACATGTGATGTGAGAATGACCCTTAAAAAAATAAGATAAATGATACTGTCAAGACTTGCAAACAATGACCATACAACCACCCCCCCCCCTTTTTTTTTTTTACCATTCATTAAAGTAGAATATCTTTTTTCGTACATCATCTTTGCGCCCCAGGTCAAATTTTATAATTATTGGGGTGCTTTCAAGAAACCAACCTTTTTTCCCCTCTTTACCTCAAAAACAGGTTGGGGCCTTTATCTCTCTTCAAAAAAATCCAGGATAATATTATGTTCGCCAGATTTTCTAATATGAAGTATCTGTTTAGTATAGCCAAGATCAGCAAGTCAACAACCGGTTAATGTAAATGGTATGGAAGCCTGGATATGCCATGTGGTAGCAGAATCTGCACTCTGTGCCCTTAAAAGGACTTGTTCATCACACACATACTATTACTGGATCTGTGTCCCCATATCCCTATAGACACACACACATGTGTTCCAAGAACAAGTGCTCCCATACATAAGAAGTAAAAACACACACAACAGTTGTGCTTGGATCTTCTTTTGGACAACCTTCTGAAGGCAGTGACCTTTGAGGTCAGCTTGCCACTTCAGCCATTAAAAGTTTTTCTTGTGCCGAAAGGATTATAGGAATATAATAAGAGTTTTCACTTTGTTTGGGGGGGATCTGGCAGGTCCCAGTTAGGCACTGTATTATTTTTGAGAGGGAACAAAAGCCAAAAATAATAGGTTTCCATTTGGCTCCTGAGGTTAAGATTAGAGCAGCACAAGTGTGTGCTGTGCCTTACTTGCAGCACGTATCCTGGCTCGCAGCTGAACGACACCACCTCATTCACCATGTACCGATCTCCACTCTTAATACCATTGGCTGGCACGACTGGCTCTGGACATGCAGTCAGGCCTACAGCTAAACACAAAAAGAAATAAGAAACATAGTAATCATGGCACAACTTCTCTCAATACCATTTCACTGCAAAAAAACAAACAAACAAAAAACCAGATAGCTAAACATGGCCTAAGAGTTATCTCTGCACATATACTGCAAGTATAAGAGGTAATATCTTAGTTAAAATGGAAGTCCTAAAGGTTTTCAGTGAGAATGGATTGGAGAGAAGATTTGAACATAAACAGGAAGTAACTGGTCTAGGAGAGAAAGGTTGAACTTTTAAATTTGTTATAGCAGGGAAAATCACTCCCACCATTATCCAAGGTTCTCATTTTTATTTCGTTTTATTTATCCTTCGGTAGGTCGCATGTTTGGACTGGGTTTAAGCCACAACTCAATAACTCAAACTTCTGTAATGTTGACATGAATGTTCTATTGATTGATAGTTCAGGAATTAAAAAAGTCTTATGGCTCAAAAAATAGCCCAAACTATAATATTCTAAATATCCAAATAACTCAATTTTTTAAAACAATATTTATGACGTTTATAAGAATAATGCAGTGGTACCCTGCATAATGAACGCAATCCGTTCCAGCGGCGCGTTCGTTGTGCGGGGAGTCTGTTGTGCGAAACACAATTTCTCGTAGACATCTATGGGAAATCGTGTAATCCGTTCCAATACGCCGCGAAAAATTGAGAAAAGTGAAAGTGAAACTGGAACCAGCCCTGCTGATGATGCTCTGTCTTCATCTGAGACGCATCTGGCCGGATTCAGCCATTTTTTTTAAATGTAAAACTCGATTTTTCACATGCGACGTGCGTAACGCGTTCGTTCTGCAAGTCACGTGTACCACTGTATAATATATAAAAAGTTTTCAACCAGCTTTGCAGTGACCTAACATCAGAAATATAAAGCAGATTTATATTTACAAAAAAGAACATTAAACATAAACTCTAGAAGCAAAAGCTGCCAGAAAACAGACCATTTTGTTTGCAAGTGCTCTACATTACATTTGACTATGCTTGTGGTATCTTTCATAATGGCAGCCACATACATCTTGGTATATATGCAACCAAGTGATTGAAGGTGCGCCCGTCTCTTGAATAAGTGACCGAGTTGCCCCATGCCGGGAATCATAATGTGCATTACGTTCACTAATTCAGAACTGACGTTTTAGTCTATGTTCAGATTCTCAACTGAGCCACGACTCCACCAGAGCTGATTGTTATTATTGTACTTCTATGGACCATTACACTGGCGGCGCGCCTAATTGGGCTACATGTTGATGGAGTGTGCCATAACTCGGAGATGTATTTAGAGTTCACTGATTTACTGTGATTTCATAGAAAAGAGAGAGCGGGTAAGCTCGGGGAACCGGAAAATTCCGGCACTATTTTTTTTTCCCAGCAACCCGATAAGCATGATGGCATGCATTAAGATAAGGGAAGTGCTTAATGCTCTTTTTAAGGAAGCATCATTTTGTGTTACATCACTAGCACTAGCCGCTGAGCAGCTCTCTAAATGGATGCAGGCAGAGAAGCAGACAAATTGGACCGTGTCAGAGAGGGGACTGAGGATGGAAACAGACAAATGAGGAGATGTGGGAAAGTGAATTAGGTGAGGTGGTGTATATCAGGGCCAGGCAGATGAAAAGCCATGCTCTGAACACATGGGCACGCATACACACACATCCATTTTCACAAAGACAGAGGAACCCTGACACTATCTGAATCCAACTCTTGGTCCGAACTGGAGCTCCAAATACTCTTCTTTAAATTCCAGCATCAGAAAAGTACGCTGTATATACCCCAAGAGGAAATTACTTTCATTACAGCGCTTACCACAGAAATGTCACCCGTATATAACGTCACCCAAAACTTGCTTTGGAGACTGTTTTTTTTTTTTTTCTATATCGAATAATAAATTGCTTGACATGTTAGAAAAGGGCAAGGAGCGTTACCCTCATCAAGAAATCCTGATTCTATGAATATATTCATCATTCATTTATCATTAATCACTGCTTAATTCTGATCAGGGTCGAGGACTAAATCTCTGAAACGCACCGTAGATGGGTCGCCAGTCCATTGCAGGGCAACACAAATACACAACCATGAACCTAGGGGAAAATTAGAGTAGCCAGTCCACCTACCAGAACACCAAAGAAGATGGTAAAAATTCATGGAGACATGGGAAAGTCTAGAGCTGTGAGATGGAAATGCTATTCACTGCACCACCTGTTCATTCTCTTTGTAAAGTTTATTCCAAAATCCCCAAAGGAAGTTAAAAGTTAGAAGTAGTAAAGCTGTAGGCATGATGCTGGGCACAAGACAAGACTCCCCACTGATGCCACTTCTGTTCACATTATCAATAACATCAGATCAAGTTTGAACATTTCACTATATTCATATTCCCTGTCAATCACATTCATACAGAATTTTGGATCTGTATATGATTATAAAATAAATATGAACAAGAGTGTAATTATGCCTCTTGACTCTGCCACCACACAAACCTCCCAAACCAATAGCTTCTTTTCATGGAGCGCCAATAAACTAATCTGTCTGGGCTTGTGAACAGCCAAGGATCTTCCTCAAGTGTTGAATTTAAACCATGCGTCCCTATTTAATTAAAGACATGTAAGTAGTGTGTGTGTGTGTGTGGGGGGGGGGGGAATTGGATGCGTAATTTGTATGATAATGAATGTATTACCAAATTTGCAGTGTACAATCCAAGATGGAATGTGGGAACAATGTGAGAACAGCCTTTTTCTTTTTACTATTCATCATAAATGAATCCAGTTTACACCACAATGCTGTTAATCTGATCTGATTGGTGAGAAGCAGTAACTCCAACCATAATTTAAATGATTTATATTAACACACTCACTGTAATATGTTACCATAGTAACAATTCATTCTGTACGCAGACGAATTCTAACAACGGACAGATTTTGAAAACTTATTTATCCGAGAAAAATATATACTCCCTAATATGGTGACGTTTCCTGTTAGGAGAGCTTTCTAAAACCTTTATGGACGGACTCTCCTGTGCCAGTGCTTTGTAAGAGTAAGTCTTCCACCCCAGGAAAATCTTCAGGACATTTTTTTTTGTCTTATTAAAATAACTGAGGAAAAAAAGGGAGGCTGGAAGGACCGTTATAGCTGAAGATGTGAATATTTGATCATTTGTTTAAAAATATGGATTTCTGATAAGAATGAAAGACTAAAGCATATTGAAAGGGGGGGGGCAGATTGTGGTAAAATCATTTTTAAGCACGACAACATTAAGTCTTTGATTAATTAATAAAAGACATTGAAGAGCTCTTGGTAATGGACTCTTTGAAACCTTGTTAAGTTTAAAGTTAGATTTAGGCCATTAATATTGCATTAATAATAATGTCAACGGAAGGGCCTTACAAGGGAAGTAAGACAAATGTGTGTGTGTGTGGGCACGCCTGATTAAATGTGTTTGTACATGTATATGTTGGTACATGAATGCACATATATTGTGTATGTGTTCCTATATGAAAGTTTTTGTATGTTTATGTGAGGGAGCGAATGCAGAGGTTGTGTGTGTGACTGAGTATGATAAATAAAATGTTCATTTGCATTGAACCACTCTAAGGTCAGACAGGAGAACAAGCTGCCAAGTACGACATTCTTTACTCACTTTTGTACTCCAGGTGAAATCCAGCAGCGACGACGCTGATATCAGTATGGAAGTGCAAGTACAGCTGGTTAGACGTGCTGTTCAACAATGCTGGTGCTGTTGTACCTGAAACAAAGTAAAACTGCCATAAACAAGTGTAAACACTTTCAAAGCAGCATGAATGGCAAAACATTCTCTCTTGTTCAGCCCAGGGATGACTGGATTAGCTGAATGCTGAAGGGAGGAAAAGAGTTCAAGAGAGCAGGCGTAAGTGGGTGACTGTTCTTACCGTCTCACCACACGAAATGTGCGAACATTGTTTGGAGGTCATTCAAAAAAACAAAACAATACAAAACAAAACAAAAAAAGTTAAGAGACTGAGGGGAAAAAAGGAAGAAAAATATTCTGACAGGCTGTAGTAATTGAGGTTTGTTACTGGCCTTGCAATGCCTTGAATGTTCAACTTGTTTCAAGAGGAGTCCTTTCTGCTTTGAGTGGCTTCACAAATCAGGACACAGACATTCTGTTCAGCAAATACACCCATGGTGTAAACTATTTAACTAGTATGTAACACAGCCTAAGAAAAGTAAATAGACACACCGCATTACGTTTTATCTGTGTGGACACTGCCTGGTGCTTTAAACTTGTTGTTATTATTATTATTATTATTATTGTTCATTTCAGATTACAGAATATAATTTTTTTTATAGCAACACGCCATTTGCGCAAACACCAGAAGTCTCAAAGAGTTTCAAAGAGGGTGCATTGTGGGGTCAGTGTGAGGGTGGACTTAACAGGCGTATGATTGCACAAAACCTTGGGATTCCTCTCACCACAGTCAACATAGTGATTGTACAATTCAAACACAAAGGAAAGGAATCAACAGCATCCTGCTCAGGTCGACCTGGGCCCTCTGACCGTCAAGCGGATTGTTGTAAAAATCCTCGTTGTAAGGCTGCTGATGTCGCAGAGCTACTCGAAGTGAGTCAGAGAACTTCTGTGAGGGATCTCCATCAACTTGTCGACTATGGCAGAGCAGCTAGAGGGAAATTTCCAGAAATAAATTTTGCAAAAATGATGGTGGATTTTTGTCTAAAAATAAGTTGATTTACTTTTGAGATGTCTGTGTATATAAGTAACTGTAGTTAGAAATTATGAGGTTTGATGGAGGCTTTTGGGTACTCATGACATTATTGTGTAGTGCATACATGGCTCTTATTCTGTAATTCTTTATATGACCTGGTAGCTTTTTCAAAGAGACAGGATTCAGGCCTGCTTTACATAGAACGAGTAATTATTAGTATTCACAAGACACAGATGTATCAGCCTCACAAAGCTATTTCTCCCTCTGATGTTCTTTCTGACTTTCTTCTGGAGATCTGAGTAAACATTTGGTAAACATTGAAATTGGGCAGCCTAAGTTCTCACCTAAACATCTCAGGCAATATTCATACTTTGGTTAAATATGTGTAGTTAGGATTGAATACTGGAATTGCACACATCAGTATGCAGATACCAAACATAACTACAGACCTCAGATTCATGCAGTGAGCTTAAAATGAACAAAAACATTGTCAATATATTATTCCTTCAGCAAAAAAATTTCATTTGTGATGAATTAGCCTGCATCGTGCACAAACTGCAATCGCATGACCTCCATTTAGTACCTTGTGTCTTCATTAATTTGTGTGCATGAGTAACTGTTGGAGCTCAGTATATAATAAATATAATGCAACGTAACAGCATGGGCCGGATCAAGTGCTATGTTGGACGCTGCCGAAAAAAAAGGATGGAAGCCATATTGTTAAGTTGAATTTACAAAGATTAATGTGATGATCAAAACTAGGAATGTTCATGCAGCAATATACTGGCAATATATATTAGACTCAGAGTTTCTGATTTTATTCCAATGTTTCTCATTCATAAATCATCTTTTTTTTTCTTCTATACTTATATACTTATACTCTTCTGCATTACATTTGACAGCAAAGGGGTACACAAATAAGCTACAATTTCCTTGTTCCGTCTGCATTTCCTATCCCAGATAATTTTTGTTTGTTTGTTTGTGCTCACATATGTATAATTTAAATAGGAAGCCCAGAAAGTAGACATGTTTTTAACCCATATCTGACTTTCCCCCATATAAATATTGATGTAACTTTTGGACTCTCAATACACCCCCTTAATATTGATAGAGTTAGCCAACGTGAACTAAAGTGAACCGTTTTATCCTTTTTTCACTCACTATAATATCTTAAACCGCAGAATGCTGTGTGAACTACTTAGTGATCACAGAGCCTAATAATGGCTTTTAAACTATGCCTTTTCTCTTGCGCATGTTGTCCTGTTCATAGCTTGTGATGGTCTGAGTCATGCTAGTAGTAGACATGTAATAGTCGTAGTGCATTACACTGATGACTGAAGAGGAGGAAAAACGCTCCTTTGCGCTTGAATGACCTGACTAATAATTTCTAGATGAGGTTTGACAGGCCGGGTAGAGCTCCATCCAGTGTCTATCTATTCAGCACATCTTCATTTCCATGAGCGAGACAGAAATCCACGGCATTCTCAGACCTGTCAGATGAGAGCGTGATGGGCCTAAATAGATTTTGCCGGATTGAATATGGTGCATTTAGGGCACTGCATTACTTTGGCTGCCAGCAGCAATTGTAATGACAGAGAAATTTCTCACAGGAAATATCTCTGTTAGTGATGCAGAGATTTAGTGTGTGTGTGTGTGTGTGTGTGTGTGTGTGTGTGTGTGTGTGTGTGTGTGTGTGTGTGTGTGTGTGTGTGT
>JAQLOM010000037.1:22631038-22652077 GCA_030068315.1 Chrysichthys thysi | reverse complement strand
ACTTTTATGGACCTTAGTGGTGTTTTTCCTTGGATTTCCATTATTTTAACCCCCCACACTAAAACACCTCACATCATTGGACTATTCAAGTCAACGGACAACGTCTCCCCCAGTTAGTCGGTTAATGAAAGCATCAACTGTATATAGTATATAATATTTTTTCTTGTTTTATTTTATCTATATTGTTTTACTTGGTTGGGATTCACTATGGACAACACTGAAAACATAATAATAACAAATAATAAAAACATTCCTGAATATTTTTTACAAGACAATATCAAATACATTTACACCATACTGTATGCCTATAATTAATAAAATTAGTGACACATGCACTAATTGCCATCTTGGACTACATTAACAATATTTTCTAACAATATATTTAGTCTTTTAATTACAAGTACGCAGATGTTTAGTTAGTGAGAATCCTGTGGCTATAATTAATTGGGATGACAAGAAAGCACCACGTGTTGCCAGTCGGACCCCAAACGGTCCCCAGAGCTTCTACTGTTGTTCGTCCAAGTTCCAAATGAAGGCATTCATCTGTCATGTCAACGATGGCACAGAGATGGCCTTGGCCTGTTCTCAACCTTAGTACCTCCCCATTTTCAAGCGAATAAAATCAGTAGAAGAGACCGGCTTTGAGTTTTAATGCGACATAAAAAAACATAACGAGCTTGGAAGAACGACACACCACGGAGACACCATGGGCGGCCAGAGTGGCCTGAGCTGCTGTCAGCTGATTATTGCAATAAAAGACAAAAAAAATGTGCCTAATGAAGAATTTACTCACCTGAAAAACTGCCCAGCTTTGGTGCAGTCATATCGCCACCATCATAGATCTCTAAGGAATCCCAGTTATGCTCCGTAGCGAAGCTTATGACTTGGATCTGGTAGACACCCGGGATGAATGGGGTTACTTTTACATACAGACAAATAAGAGCTAATGAAATCTGCCAACATTTAAATTAAAAGAGTTCTCGTTTCATAACATGGTCTGGTATAAAAAGATGCGAATGATGCCTCATAAAGGATTAGCAGCAAACAAATTTCAGTTCTGCATATTTTGTATTTAGATCTTTTTGAATATTCATCAGAACGAGCTTGCGCATCATTTTCTCATCCTGCTAAATCTCTGTGCAATTGCATAATATTCACACGCTATCTCCTGTGCTGCCATCGGCAACAAGCCTGTTTTTTTTTTCCCCTTCCCCAACTCTAAAATTAGCTGGTGTAATTCAGCCTGCTTGCAGTGGGGTGAAAAGTGTTCCTGGACAAAATGTGTTCCAGTCTGCTGTATCGTCAGCCCTGGCTTATTGCTTTAGATGAGCTCCTGTGCTCCCCCCCCCCTTGCCTTTTTTCCCCACTTGCCTGAATTCCGGCTCCTTCGGTGACGCTGATTCTCCACACACAGTTCAGGCTGTTCCCATAGGGCTCGGGGAAGCCGGGGGAGAGGATAGTGCCTCGCCTCTCTGTCATATTCCCACTGCACGGAACTGTGGGAGGAAAAGACCTCAGTGTAGTAAAGCACGCTGCCCACTTCTACTTGAATTTGAAACTGAAAAATGTCAGTGCATCATTTTTTTTCTGTCGAACATGAAGGGAGCATGTGTCACAGAATTCATTCATTTAAGCAAATGATACATATTTTATGAGCTGGTAGAATGAGCCATTGGGAAAATTTCCATGAGACCGGATCATGCTAAAAAATAAAAATCCCAAAAATCACATAATCAGAACGGTCTGGTCCAAGGAACTGAATGAATCCCTAATACATAGAGTTGGAGCTCAGTGGAAGTGACCCAGAACTTTAAGCTGTAATTTTAGAAAGGCTCTAAGCTAGGAAATATAACCCCGTGGGAATGCTGTGATAAATCCGTGAGTAAATACTAGTTTTTACCCTTAAGCCAAAAACTTAAGCCAAACAGTTGTGTCTGGGTTGCTCGCCTAATACATCAGGAAATCTCCAAATCCTGCTCAAGTCTATGGGTTTGTTCTCTAAAGGTTATGATCCTTTATCCACAATTTCTACAAAAGATTGTTATATTTTTAGGAACAGTCCTCTTGTCCTTCGTTTAGCATATCCCTGCTGCCTTTGAATTCTGGCACACAGATGAAGTGGTAAAAGCACAAGGTCAGCCATACTCTGTTCTCCCACAGCACATAAGAGGTTTAGAGGTTAAGTCCCTCACTTAAGGGCGAAAAACTCTGTGAATTAGGCCATGGTTCAAGCTGCAAATGTCAATCCCGAATGTATACAAATTACAAACCCCTCTCCATACCCTCCATCTGCACCCCCTTCACGCTGAGCTCCTTTCAGTTGTTTTTTTTTTTTTTTAAATTCTGAATAAAGCATAAAGAAAGCAAAAAATCAGGACAAAGCTTACCTATGCAACTGGGGATGCTGTCGTTCCATTGTGCTAGTGCATTGGGGACAGAGTGGCACTTAATGGCTTTGGATCCCTGTAGCAGGTATCCCGGGCTGCACTCGAATCGAACAATGGAGCCGGCTGAGAATTCTGAACCGATCCGCCTGCCGTATCTGGGCTCAGGAATGGAACTGCATTGCGTGTCACTGGTGCGTGGAACCGCTAGACAGGTGCAAATGGATTTCTAATCAAAACAGAGCAGATGCACCGGCAAAGCACCTCATCCGCGCACGCTAGCCTCCTTTATTTGCAACGTTTTTCAGAGCCGTGTTATTGTAATGAGAAATACCAAAAATGCATAACGAGTCATTGTGAACGGTTAGAGTAAATGTCATTTTAAATCTTAGAGGGTCTTAACTAGAGAATCTTAGCTCAAAGCGAGTTTTTTGGACGTTGCCTGAATTCTATATGACACGTGGATGCACACAAGCAAGTGGCCTCCATGTGCTAAATGAACTGTCCTCCTAAGTGTCAAAGTATTTCTTGCATGGTGCTGTCTATTCAATGCCATGCTCCATAAAACAGTTAAAAGTGATAAAAAGAGACAAATTAAACACGCTATGGTCTGCAATATGTGTCCAGTGATGTTAAAACTCCCTTAACAGACCAGCATTAAGTCAGCTTAAAAAAAAAAAGAAAGAAAAAGAAAACGACACTTATTACTTCTTTGAAACCAGAGGCAAAAATGTCTTGACATGTTCTCCTTCAGCCAGGAGAAGACATTTACATATACATTTACATACAAGTCCTGCTGAAGGAATATCCCCCAGTATGGACCCTGCCTTCACCACTTACAAAAAATCAGTTCCCCGTTCAACTGCATTACAAATCTTATGAGATTTGTTCTTTTGAGTCAAATGTGCCTCAGCTGTGACAATCCTCTGGTTTCCCTGGCTGAACCATGGACCGACTCTGGCACACTGACACACTGCTTTCTTTGTTACTAATAACAAAAACCACATGGTCTGTTTATGACTAATTGATACATTAATATAATATCACATTCACTCAGACTAGGACTTTTGATTTTATACTAATACAATTTTATCATCTTAACTATTAGCAACAGGAAAACATATTTGCAGAAATAAACAACACAAAGTCTGTTTCCAGGCATGTAAGTCATAGTGATTGCAGATGACGGCTATGAGTCCAAACAAGAGACGGAGGCGATTTAGGCCAATAAAAGCATAATGTTGATCGACATTTAGACTACCATGATTATTCATGTTCTTTAATAAAATTGAACCGACTGCACAATGCTGTCGATTTAAAAAAAAAAAAAAAAAAAAAAAATTAAATCCAACAAGCTAGCTAGCTAACTGACTAACAAATGAGTAAAAAAAATGAACAAATGATTAAATAAATTAGAGGTGTAACATAACCTGTATCCATTTATCCAAAATATGCCTAAAGCGGGTGTGGCTTAAAGAAAGAGTTTTTTTGTTTGTTTTTGGGTTTTGTTTTTTTTTTAATAATAGGTGTGCACGAGAGTTTTTTTTTAAACCCCTTTCACAAACTTTTATTTTTGCTTGTACCTGCCTGCAAAATTTTCTAACAAATTTAATTGGTTCTAGTAGGGAGAATAAAAAATAAAGGCAAAATACACAACGGCTTTAACAGAAGTAACTGTGAGAGACTGCACACATCACTTTCCCACTTAGTCCCCAGGCAAGACGTCACATTTGTTGTATCGTTCATCTAGTTTCTGTATTCCTGCAGAGAAGTTGTTTTTGGCTGCTCCCGAAGCAAAGTGAGCACCGCTTCCTTTACTTCATCATCAGAGGTGAATCTGTGACCGCGCAGCGCCTCCTTCAGTGGACCAAAGATGTGATAATGGCACCAGATCCGGGCTGTAAGGAGGACGTGGGAGACGTCGGAACCCGAGTCGCTGCTGCTGTATGAGGACGTGCATTGTCTTGGTGCAGCGAGACTGTTTTGGACAGCATTCCTCTTTTGCTGTGAATTGCAGGTCCAAGTTCATTTTACAGCAATGCACAGTAATCTGCACTGTTTACTGTTTGCCCATGCACTTGGAAATGCACCAGAATAGGAACCTTCATGTCCCAAAAGAAGGTTAACCTGATTTTTTGGGGGGCTGACCTTTGCATTTCATCTTCGCTGGAGAAGACGGCTGTCTCCACTCCTTGCTTTGTCTTTTGCTCTCCAGGTTATCACGTAATTTTTAAATTGCCTTTAGTTTTTGATTCTCCCCATATTTCCCAAAATAAAACAAAACAGTAGCCTAGTTTATACCATCATGACCCTGACCAGGCAGTTACTAATGATGAAGGAAAAATGCCGTCGATGCATTGTTCAGATTAAGCAATGTGGTCTTTATTTATCTCGTGAGCTTCAAATCTAAAATCGATATGTGTGTGCCGTCTGTTTCTGTGTTCATTCCAAATTATCCATCTGTATTCAGTTACATCCCTAAAATAAATTAAATGAATAAACGCGTTTTAGTTCAGCCCATGTTTGCTAAAAGTAAAATAGGTCATTTATCTCCAAGACAACAAAGGTGAAACAGATGGATAGAAGGGACGCGAGGGGCGGGATGCTGTGTTCAAGATCTGAAGATTACACACAGATTACATCTCTCCTTAAGACCACCCTTTTTATGAGACGTGAAGGTGCGCATACCTTGGTAAACAAAGTGGAATCCTCTGGCAGAAGGGCCGCTCTTGGCGGTGAATCTCAGCATGATCTGGTTTGAAGTGGCCAAAGGCAAAGTCTCGCCTGCAATACAGAGTGATGCCAAATAATCACATTTAACTCTCTGAGAGTGGCACGTGGCAGTAAATGTCCTGTAATAAACCGCAGTGAGTCACTATATAAGATGGAGCTACTATATAAGATGGATGGCTTAATAACCAAACTGTCCCTTCTAGACACGCTGAAAGGTAGTGCAGAGGGAGAGAGATGTGGAGAAGTAGAGCTTGCACATCTATAGATTAATAGCTAAAGGAAACATTGGTCTCTTTCCTGGGCATAAAAACCCAAGCCATGAACAATGAGCCAATGTAGTCTCCTGACGATGTCTCCAGTCTGGGTACCGCCTTAGTGGAGTTACAAAACCCCAACAAATATCACACACAACTGTATCATTAAACATGACACTTTAAGATACACCAATTGTTTAGTTTTTAGTATTTAGTGTTTCCTGAGCAGGAGTACAATGTTAAACATTTTTCTCTGTAAAACTTGACTGAAAAGCTCCTGTGCACACTAAGAATATATAATTAATTCATATGTGGTCAGATCACTCTTGCTGTAATAATACCTCACCAATATGTCATTTTCATGCTATATGTACCTCCCATTTTATGCTATACGCTATTGTTGTACCTCCCTACATTGGTGTTATACTTAACGTAGTCCAGTTAGAACCAAATAAATGACAGCTTCATTATTGTTCAGGAACATTAAACATTATTTATATATATCACAGCTTTATAGTGGATTTTTAAGTCATAATTCTGATAGTGAATGTTGTTCTTCCTCAGACTCAGTGCTAGCATATCTCACCGTTACAGTCCGTTTGTACTCAAGGTTTAAAAATGTGTATGGCAAAATAATTGACCATCCCTGAAGAATAGTCATAATAAATAAAAGTAAATGTATCTTTTTTAAAAAGGACTCTGTAGTTTTATACCTTGCTCTCTGTCACCAGAAAAAAAAAGAAAAGAAAACACGAAAAAAGAAGAAAAAACAAGATAAAAAAAAATAAAGTGATAAATGATGATTGCTAACTCACAAAAGTCAGGGGATGGGATAAAAGAAAAAAAAACATGCAAGAAAAGAAATAAAACGCATGCCACACACACGTTTAATTATATCGCATCATTATATTACTGCAGCATTTCTATAGTTGTCTTCATTTACAAGTTGCATTGTATGTTAAAAAAAGGTGTTGTTTTTTTTTACCCATATATGTCCAAACAAGCATTTTCTGCTAATCTCAGTAAAGGAAAACAGCAGTCTTGTATGCAAAAAAAAAAAAAAGGGAAAAAGAAATTTCTGTGATGCTAATGATGAGCAACTAGCTCGGCGGAACCTGCAGGGTTAACGACTCTAGCATGAAAAGACAGGCCTGGCAGGATTTCTGGCCTGCTGGGCTCAAAGGCTGAGACAGAATTTACAGCACATCTTTGAGGGATTATATTGTTGCACGGCGGACCATAAAAAGAAGAAAGCATCAAAGTGCCATACAGATAGTTTATGTCCAATGGCCTTCATCAATCCTAGGGGAAAAAAAAATCCAGAATTAAGTCCAATTTCTTTCTAGGCATTCTACTACCTTCAGACATTAACGGCAAACTCCACAATAAACTGCATGGTCCTCTGCCTGAAACACAAATTCATTTTAAACGTAGGACTGCGAGAACAAACAGACGCGAGTGTAAAACCGATGAGGTAAAGACCAGGTCTAATGAAAAAATGAATATCATTATTATTGATATTGACTGATCAGTTGCTGACAAGTGCACAGTACAACAAGAAAGCATGCCAAGTCGGAAGTAAGTTAAAATGATTAGAAAAGACAAGGTTTAAGCAGTGCCCCCACAGCGCCCATCTTCTCCTCCCCGAATAAAGCCATTAAGTCTCATTCATGACTCCCTTTCCTGCTAAATTGCACATACTTAATTGTCTTCCCTGCTTAGTGCAAAAGCTGCATATGCCAGCTCGTTTTTTTCTGTCCCCTCCCCAAAGGATTTGTGCGTTTCAAAGCAAAACCCAAATCAACAACAAATGCTGAGGACAAGGTAAAGCTATTACTTACCAGAATGAGAGCCAGCTAGGGAGCTCAGCAGCCTGGCATTGTGATTTGGCCCATCAAACAGTTCGACTGAGTCATTCATAGCTGTCTGGAAATAGGCAAACTGCCCGAAGACCACTGAGGACAAAAATAAATAAAGCGGGCAGAGTGCATCATTGTTATACGCACTACAGGAGGGAGGTACACCTAAATAAAGTGCTTAGACATTTTATAAATTTCACCACATACGCACATCCCTCAGGCAGGTGACTTTATGTGTGAATAAACGTTCATCCTGCACACTGTGCTCATCCGTCTATGTCACAGGCATTAGCCTGTAGACTTCTCTCAGGAGGAGAATGCTCCTGATCTAGTCAGACTTATTTGCATTATCTCATCATACTGCTTTTCATTCGATTAGACACGTACAGTCTATTACTATGGAATATTTTTTATCATGGATCAGAAACATATATAAATGTGTGCACTCACAGGAGGGCCTGTATAACTAGGATGGGCTCAGAAACCACCCTGACCATTTAAATTTACAGCATTTGGCAGATGCCCTCATACTTATTTCTCATTTATACAACTGTGCAGTTGAGAGTCAAGGGCCTCGCTCAAGGGCCCAGCAGTGGCAGCTTGGCAGTGCTGGGATTTGAACTTGTGACCTTCCGACCAATAGGCCAGCATCTCAAACCAATCACTGTGTTACCACTGTCACTGAAAATGAATGAATACAAATAGCTGTTGCTTATTATTTAAGCACTGGTGTTTAAGACACATTTTTGTTGCTTGCAGTCTTCATATGAAGCTTCAGTCCTGTCAGCTAAAAACAGGAATCTGAAGCTACACTGGACATAAGCTTCACCAAATCTGGACAGTTGTAGGTGGGGGTGGGGGGAGGGGGATCACCTGTTCTTTTTCCAATCTTCGACTATCCAATTTTCTGTCAGCCTGTCCCCAGGGTGGCCTCATATCTCTTGCTCTTGGCTGATAAGCGTGGAACCCGTTGTGGTCTAAAGGTTTGATACCTTGCCTGTTTTGAGATGCTTTCCTGCACACCACTATGCTAAAGAGTCGTTATTTGAGTTACTGTAACCTCCCATTTCGCTCAAACCAGTCTTCTTCGCTGACGCCAGGTGGAAACCTCTGTGCGTTATATTTTACTCCCGGATACAGCTTCTTTAATAATCATAACCCTATAGAGCACAATAGTTACATCACATGCACATTAGCATCTAACAGGTGTATGCTTTCATTTAGAACAGTATGCAGTGGGAAACAAATCCAGCAATCACACTAACCTGTCCTGGGTAATTTTCCTACAACAGTACTGCCTGCTGGGTTTTTTTTTTCTTTCTCTCATTACTTATAGTGTAGATACCAACAAGTCACTGTTTTGTATGCACTACCCATGTTTGTACCGGTCCGCACCATCATTACACCTGTAATGTAAGTGTTCTCTCTGCAGGGAGCTGTGCATCGCCCTTGATCTCCAGCCAAGGCTTAGGTGATGTAAAGCCGTCAGGAGTGCCAGGGGTCATGCACAGCATGCTGGGAAGAGGGAGATGGCCAATTACTGGTACAGGGCAAGTGTCAGGGCAGTCGGTGTGAGACGTGGCCAGGCAGGGAGCCACAGACCGACCCAACTCTATTATCTGCTCTTTAATTAGAAGTTTGCCCTTGTCTTCTGCGTGAGCCTGAGGGGAAACTCACACCGATTCTATGTAAATATCAGAGCCGGAGGATTTCCTCAATGCCTCCAGGTTCATTCCACGCAGAAGCCAGGGCTTTATGTTTCATACTCTGTCAACATGATGGAAGAATTTTGAGTGTTTGATTTGTTCATTTTTTGCTCTGCCGTCATTTAAGTGTAACTCTTTCAGAAGGGAAATGGAAAAATGCCTTATATGGGTCTGTAAAAGTTAACATTTTAAACTTGACAGACCTGGGAGGGTAATATTAACTACTAATTCTATCCAAGTAATATACCTATTACATTTAAAACACAAAAAAATGACATGATACAGCCTCTTAAAATCACAACTCTGCACAATGGCAATAATTACATGATATGCATATTAGCATCTAAAAGGTATATGACTTCATTTAGAGCAGTCACAGCAACCCGGAAAGTTCCAGATGGTCCCATTTAACATGCTTTATAGCGTAAATGGCTGTTCTGTATGCACTGCTCCAGCACTATCATTACACCTGTAATGTAAGCGTTCACTCGGCAGGGAGCCGTGCACGTAATGTTCTGTACTTAGCAACAAACGTCCCACTGGCCTGATCCAACTCTGATATCATCCCAATACTACTACTACTACTACTACTACTAAGAAGAAGAATAAAATACTTTATTTACAGAGTATTTTAAACATGTGCTAGCTCAAAGTGCTGTACAATCAAGCAGCAAATAATGTAAATGAGAGAAAATTTGAGAGAGACTAAAATGAAATTTGTTAAACATATCAAAACCTGCTGCTCTCCCAGGATTGGGTGAAGACCAGGTAATGTTTTTTTTTTTGTTTTTGTTTTTTCCAGTTTCTTGGCTCACAGAAGTGGAACCTGATTTTGAGGCCCATCTGGCTCAAGGTTTGGCATATTGTTCTGAGATACTTTTCTGGTCACTGTGGTTGTTAAGAATGGTTATTTGAATTCCTGCTCATTCTCCTCTTACCTCTGTCATCAACTGGACATTTCTGCCAAAAGAACTACTGCTCACTGGATGTTTTTTTTTTTTTTGTTCTTTTGTTTTTTGTTTTTTTTTACCATACTTTCTAAAATCTAGACTGTTATATGTGAAAAATTCCAGGAGATCAGCAGTTTCTTAAATTGTTAATCCAGCCCGCCTGGCACCAACAACCATGCCACGGGCAAAATAACCCTGATGACTTTTATTATTATTTTTGGGGGGAAAAGTAACTGATTCTATATCTGAATGATCTTCTGCATTGCGCCACACATGATTGGCTGATTATAGCTAATTGCATGAATGTACAGGGGTACAGATGTTCCTATTAAAGTGGTCGGTGAGACTATGCACTAAGTGCTAATACCTGCATTACAGATGTTACAGTATCATAACATGCTCAATATTTTTATTGCTGTAAAACAAACCTTTGTTTCAACACCTGGTGGGAAACGTATCCATCTCAGTGATTATGCCAAGGCATAACACTATGGAATGACACGACCAAAATAACACGAGCTAGCTCAAAATCCTTTATTTACTCACCAAACTCTCCGGAGACAGTGATGAAGTAGGAGCACGTCTGGCCCGTGGTGTAATTGTGTGGATAGTTCGGAGATAGCACAACTCCCTCCGATCCTGTGTACTGTCCACCGCATGGTGCTAAGAAGAAAAGAATGACATCCCTGTGTTAATCACTCAGTGCATCACTGTGTACATTTCATCCAATTAAGGATTGTTGCGTGTCTGGAGCTGAAACGTTTCTAAAGCAGAAAATGACTTACTTGATTTCGCATGTGTAGGAAAGCCAATTTGCTCATGATGGCAAGTTAGAAGTCTAGCCCAGGCAAACTATACCCTAGGCATGTCTATATTAACCACACTAATGTCACTGAGATTTCATAAATATTGCATTCCTTTATTCTACAGTCAAATTTAGAGACAGTAGATTAAAAAATATTACACGCATTACCATTACTTAAATTACATATCTCACAAGGAGACTGAGGCTGCTGTTCCTGTTGGGTTTTTTTTTTGTTTTTTTTAATCACTTTTAATAATATGTCACTTCAAGACCTCGTCATAGTGTACTTCCAGCAACGTTTGACTTTATGGCGCTGGTCTAACTGTTCTATATAAATGATGAGGCACAGCATGGAGCAATAACTCGATATCAGGGCAGCTAATAACCAACGGAGTGTATTGGCCTGAAACGCACCAAACAAAGCAAGCCAATAATCTCTCACTGAAAGCTGTATTTACCTTTGTTTTGTTTTGCTTTAACATCGATTTTATGCTCATTGTAATGGTTTGTGTCGTTGCTGAAACCGCCGACAGTTTAACCACTATGATTGCTCTTTCCAAAGATTAGAAAAACAACAGCAGCAAATGGGAGTTATTGCGGTAACACCGAATGCTGATACAAGGAAAAATGAAATTTGCCTGTGCACGAGTACAGGGATTAACTAAATAAGTGCAGTTCAGCATGTTTAATCCAGAGGCCATAGATTTGGTATGCAAAAGGTTTATATGCTCATATAAGAATGGCATTGGAAAATGCATTGTTGCCATTTAGGGGGGAAAGAAATCCACATCAGCATCTCGTTAGTACAGAAAAATGTATCTCGTTATTACGAGAAACGTATCGTTACTACAGGGAAACGTCTTGTTAGTACAAGAAAATGTCGTCGTTATTACAATGAAATATTTTGTCATTACAAGAAAAGCATCGGGTTACGACAAGAAAAGATTCAGCTATTGAGATCTAGATGTTTTCTTATAGTAATCAGACGCTGATGGGGATTGTTTTTATCTTACATGAAAGCAGTGCAATTCCTGGATGACAAACTAAAGGACAGAGGACAGATGTTTCTAAGAGAATGAATGAGAGCCTCTCAGCAGGATCTTTGATAATTACTGAAAGTACCTGGATATAAATATAAGGTCATATATACGGTCAAACAGGGACGCGGGTATCAAAGTCAACTCTAGCTACCAAGCTAAACTCTACACAAGCCATGATGAGACTTACTAACAACTGCCTATTGCATTTTAAGATATTGTCATTTTATTTTACATTAATTCTACTGTGGAGTATAAACATATTTCTTCCTATTTTTTCCCCCCTGTCTGTGCCCAACCTCTCCACCTGTGATCTTTCTCCTCTTGTCTTTCTCCTTTCATCCCTGTGCTCTTTGCTACAATGATCTTTGATTGAGATTCGCGGCACATCGAGTCTGAGCTTAGCCTGTGGGCTCGGGCACCCACTGCTCAGCTCCTTCATCTGATCACAATGCCTCTGTGAGCACAAGGATGGAGGGAGAGAATAAAAAAAAAAACCCTTACTGCCTGGGATGAAGCTGACATTCCTGGTAGTCTGCATATCAAACTCCCTTTTGCACTTTTGATCACATCACTTTCACTCTACACTCCTTGCAGGAAGGTTGGAAGCAAAACATGTGTGTGCTTTCTTACACACAAATACCTTCACAGATGCCCACCAGACAGAAACACACACACACAAAGTAGCATTCATAGCAGTGCACAGACACGTTCTTCTTGACTGATGCCACTGATGGATTAAGCTTCGTGTTAGAATTCCCTTTTGATCAGTTTTCATAACTGGGACAAAAATAACTGTGCTAATATGCAAGAAACCTTTTCAGCTGAATCAGTGCCTTAACAAAGCAAAAGGTTGCAGTAATTACTTTCAAACGCTTCCTTTATTAAGAACTTTGGATTCTGACATTTTGTCCCTCTGAGTCATTTTTCTTGATATTTTCCCATCCATATTGAATAACATGGCTTTTCCCACTGACACAGTGACAAGACTGAACAATGACATTAATAAAAGAAATGAATTTTGGTTTCGCTTTTAAATTTTAAGCAGACCTCAGAGACCAAGACTGGCAGACTTTTTCAACTCTGACAAAACTTCACATCACTGCGGAGGGGGGGTTAAAAAAAAAAAGTCCTCTTGTGTGTCAGCCGCCTTTTTGACGCATGCTTGCATTACAAAGTATCTCAACCAAAATGTCAACGACGTGAGGTAAGAGTTAGCCAATATTTATGTAGGGAGACTGAGGGAAAACTGCAGGGAAATAATGCAACGGAGATGCTTTTTTCTACCTATTTTTCACCACACACCTCAGCTGTGCAGTGTTTTGTTTGGTTTTTTTATTACTTTTAAATTTAACTGATTTATGCAACAACAAAAAAGTGAGTTCATCAGCACAGATTCAGTTAATCATCCATGCCACGTAGGGAGCCTTGAAAACATGCATTAGGACAAGACCCTTAAATGTTGTTAGCTGTATTGATATTTGAACCAGGACATTCAGTTTGTGTCACAGTTGTGACTGTAATGCAACCCTTTCATTCTCACCGGCCAATTACTTACATGCAGAGAGAGAGAGGGGGGGGGGGGTATGGGTGAGAAAAGACAGAGAAAGAGACGACAAAAAAGGAGAATTGCATGGGGGAGATACAGAGACCGGGAAAGTGTGGAGAAAGAGTGAAAAACTCAAGGTTGAGAAAGAGAGATAGATAAACAGACTGATAGACTCATGAACACTGGACAGAGATGGAACGAGAGAAACAGAGGACCGGTAAAGGGAGAAAAACTCAAGGGGAGAGAGAGCGCCTGAAAGAGAGACAGAATCACATTGGACAGAGAGAGAAAGAGAGCAAGAGAAACAGGCGAAAGACGCAAAGAAGGCAAGAAACACACGGGACAGCGAGACCGTCGGGAAATAGAGGGAGAAAAACACGAGAGAGCCTGAGAGCACACAGAACAGAGAGACAATGGAGACAGAAAAGAAACACAAGAGTGCGAGACAAAGAGAGGACACTGGAGCCTGGGGGAGACAGACAGAGGAAGAGACAGGCACACAGACAGACACAGGAGATTGAGACAGAGCAATCTCTGACTGCTGCATTTTCCAAATGCAGAATACAGACACGTGTACGAGCGTAATTCCGTGTAATTCATATTCCCTTGCCGTGAGCTCGTGCTGCCTCTGGAAGGCGCTGTTCCACCACTCTACGTCCCTCCACCCATCCACTGCTGAGAAAGATTCCTCACTCTCCGGCACAGAGACAGTCTTTTAGTTACTATGGAAACGAATAAAAGATCCGTTTGGGTGAGAGAAACAAGGGGGGGGGGTGAGAGAATCCTTCATTATTTAAAGGAATCTCACTCCTTTAGTTTTGTCTAAAAGCCCAAGGAAGTCGTGAACAGTGCATCAGCAGTCAGAGAGTAGAGAGAGAAAAATCACAGTACGTAAAAACAGCACCACGGTCACGGACTCGTCATCTGCTAACCATTAAAAACAAACTAGCACCCATGCACCTTGCGCATTTCTCTTCTTAACTTGCCTTTAACGATACCAAGATACAGCCAGCAGGTCACATCAGTTTTGCTCCGGGGGCTTCAACGTGTCACGCTCATTAAACTGGCAGAGTGGACGTCCATCACTTGTTAGGAGGTTTAACAAAAAAAAATTAAATAAAAAAAAAAAAAATGTGAGGTCGGCACACAGAAGAAAGAAAACTCAGACAAATCAGAATGATAATCCTGGAAACATTAGGCATAACCCAGGAGTGGGGCTTAACATTCATATGGAGTCTTCCTCGTCTTCCTGATCTGCATATCCGCCACGAGACTGCCTGCCTCCTCTGAAGCTTTGGAAGGAAATCAGGAAAATGCTGCCTTACTCACAGTCTGATGTCTCTCTGCCATACCAAAACTAAGTCCTTTCAACAAACCTTCTAACATTGGGAAATGCTTCACAGTCACTTCATGCTACATTATAATTTTTTTTTTTTGGTAACAGTTTATCTTCTGTGTTGGCACTCTGAACCAGGCAAACGGGAGTCTCAAAGCACTCAATGAGCACCAAACTGTTCACTTCGCAACCATTCCATTAAAAGACCACTAACTGAAACCTGACACCAAATATTTTTATTCACTATGCCGTACATATGGCTGTCACACAAGTTGAATTTGATCATTACTATACACAGACATCCTAAAAGCAAAGAGACGCCATCATTTTTGAAAAATGTATTTCTAGAAACTTCCTTCTAGCTGCTCTGCCATAGAAGCCAGGTTCATGGAGATACCTCACAGAAGTACTCCGACCCCCTGGAACATCTGCAGCTTTACAACGGGGATTTTTTCAACAGTCTGAAGACACCTGTCAGAGGACGCAGGTCGACCTGAGCGGGATGCTGGGGATTCCTTTTTTATGTTTGAATTGTACAATCACTCTGTTGACTGTGGCAAGATGAACCCCAAGGTTTTGCACAATCATACGCTGGCTAAGTCCACCCTCAGACTGACCCATAATACGCCCTCGTTGAAAATCACAACTCTTTGGCTTCTGGTGTTTGCGCCATGGCTAGTTGCTATAAACAACCAATATACTGTAATCTGAAATAAAAGATAATAATATATTAATAAGTTTGAAGCACCACGTGGTGCCCGCATATATAAAACCTAATGAGAGGTGTCTCTGTACTTTTGAGAAGTCTGGGTATATTACATGACTACAGCATGACCTCAATGGCATACCTAAAAGCCCCAGAAGCATCACCTCTCGGATAGTCATTATAATAAATATAACATCTTTATCTTTCTGTTCTTCATTTTAAACACAGTTCATAGCTGACTTGCTTTGGGTTTGGTGGGAAATGATAGAAATGGTGTGTGTACTTTCTGGAGTGTTCCACCGAAGAATGAGCACAAAACCTCTTTTCCCACAGGATATAACAGCCTTTACCAACATATCAATTCAGACGGGAGATATATATTACCTGGGGTTATGTCTACTGGCCATTTTATAGATGGTGAAACGGAGATTTTTCCTGACTTCTGCATGCGCAGTGCATAAAAATTTCCGACATGACCTGAATCAGATGAGACTAAAGTCTAAGAGATACTCTAGTAATAGTTATATTACCCCAACTCCACATGAAACTAGTCCAAACCACACTGGACTTCAGGCTTCTACCTGATGTATACTATTTGGACTAAAGTATGTGAACACCTGACCATCTTGGGTCTTCCCCAAACTGTTTGTTAGCACCTAGCACCAAGTTTGTAGCACAGAATTGTCTAGGATAACTGTGTAATTCTGTAGTATAAAGAACTCCCCTTTACTGCAGGCCCAAACATGTTCCAGCACTACAGAGCCTATCGTGCAAAAACCTTGGTTTATAAAAGGTTGGTTTGCTGAGGTTGGAGTGGAAGAACTCGAGTGGCCTGCACATAGCTCTGACTTCAGCCCCACTGAATACCTTCGAGATGAACAGGAATGGCAATGACGTGCTAGGCCATCTCACTTGACAACAAAGCTTTACCTCGCTAATGCTCTTGCAGCTGAATGAGAACCAACCCTACAGCTACGCACCAAAATCCAAAAGCCTTCCCGGATGAGTGGAGGTTATTATAAAAGCAAAATGACAAACTAAATCTGGAATGGGATGTTCAACAAGCACGTATGGGTGTAATGGTCTGGTGTCATATTTTTGGCAATATTTAGTGCATGTAGTTCCATAAAACCCTTGTAACAATCATGATTTTCTGTTGCGTGCTCAATTCAGTTGTGTTTTTATCTAAGACATAGGAATAGCAGTACTGTGCTTTAGCTCACTGAGAAATGGTGGTGGTGTTGAACATTAGACCATCCACCATCTCAATACTGGCTATATGCACGCAATATTGTATGAGCAAGAGTGCTGTTGTATTGAATATCAGCACGGCTGTGGTAAATCAGTGCGAGCATGATATGGCCGTTATACAACAGTTCTATGAACAACAAATTAATATTAACTGACATTTCAGACACAGTATGCTTAAATATTTAGGTTATTTGTGTTCCTGCCAACAAAAAAAGTTCCCAGAGATATATACTGACCGCCCGTAAGAAGTGCATAAAAACTTATTTTATAGATTTTGTAGTTCTTAGTGAAGGCATTAAAAAGTTTGTGAAACTATCACCAATTCCATTTCAAGCGAATCTGATTTCAAGGATACTTAGATTTTTTTTATGTTTTGCAAAATGGAAAATAATTTTTGCCTTTATGAAGAAGTACCAGGGTAAGAGCTTTTAAGATAGCAATGATGTTATAAAATCTCTGCACTTCAGATATTATTTGAAAACAACCCAGGGAGTCGTACCTGCCTATTTTCCGCCCTAGTGTGCCAGTGGAAAAGAAACTAATTTGTTTTTAAAGCATTATTAAAAAATACATACATTTTATTAAATAAAGGAATAATGGACCATATTAAATAAAACCTCAAGTAAAAATTGATGAAAAAAAAAAAACTACAGACTCAACAGTCAACACTGTCTGAAGAAATGTACCGAGTTCTCCAAAAAGCCTTAAAAATTTCTTAGAAAACTACGAATTGATACCTATTTTTATGCAAAGTTACAACTTGATACTCATTTGGCCCCTATTTTACTTTCCAGTTGAAAAGATAAAAAAATGAGACTTTACTGTTAAGTTAGACCAGTGATTCCCAACCACTGTGCTGTGGCACATTAGTGTGCCATGAGAGATCATCAGGTTTACCGTGGAAAATGATCCAATTTCTCCTAATTGGTCTGAAAATTATTAGTTATTTACTGCAAATAATTTGTCTTCATTCATCTACGCACCAGTGATAGGCAGAACACAATTAAATACTCTTCCACTAGGTAGAAGAAGGCTGCTAAATAATTGGTGTATCTCCCGATTACAGATACTTTTTGCGACATTTTTCCAACGTAAAATATGTGCCGTGGCTCAAAAAAGGCTGGGAAACACTGAGTTAGGCTATATTCACATGCACACACTAGAGTACGTTTGACAGACTATATTCCCAGTCACATATAATAACACCTTGTCAATCCGGGGATTTATCCAATTATGTTGTACAGTATGTTTGTTTCTACTTCTGTTCTTAAAAGCTGTTACTTCCAGCGTAATTAAACTGGTCAACCTTGGAATCTTTTTTTTAAGAAATATTAATATAGCTGCATTTTTCTTCACTTTTCATGTGTACAATCTTGGTGCTGCTTTAGGTTTGTAACACACATTTACCCAATTTACATCTCAACAGATCAAATGCAAAATAAAATGTTATCCTTATTTTTTTCCTAGATATTTTTAGGACAGCGTTAGGTTTACATTTTTTAGCATATAAACAGCAGGTACATATGCTCACAGTATGTGTACCTGGGGTCACTAATTTAACTAATGGGAGTGCATCAGGCATCATGAACTCTTTCATAATGTCATTAAACCCATTAACCTAGCCTGTAGCCTTTCTGCCATTAGATATAATTTGCACTCTTCACACCTTGTACCAAGCGATATATATAAAAAAAAAAAAAAAAACTGTGCTGACATTCTGGATGTGCAATTCCAAGTGGCATAAAAATGAAAAATTGACACACAATATTAAGAAAATGGCCCATGAAACAGAGGTGTTTACTTCACGTCCTCTTGCTTTGCAGAGTGATTCCAGAGTGTCGTCGTCTTCTTCTTCTTCTTCTTCTTCTTTTTCTTCCTTACATGGCCATAGTTGGTGAAGTGCAACTTGAAACTTGACACCTGCCCTCAACAGGCGAATTTTCAGCAGACTGTTTAGGATCACACACCTGTGCTAAAAGGTTGTAAGTGCTAAAAACAAGCCATTTAGACTGATGCATCTTTTTTTTTAAAAGCCAGTGCTATTGATAAGTAATGGCCATTCTGGTGGGACATAAAAGCATAGTGAATCTCATCCGGGTTAGCCAGACACCACTCCATTTAACAAGCAAGTAAAAGGATTAACCTCCATCTGTGAATCAATGGAGCATGACAATGTCTGTTTATTCTTTCGCCGTCGCACCTTTGAAACACAAACAGAACGAACAAAACACATGGACCCAGAAAGGTGTGCGAGACATCGAATAGCAGAGTTCATTTAATGGGGGTTAAACAGCTAATAAAGTAGAGCAAACTAAAATGTGGGGATACATTGTTCAGTAGTCTCAATGGGTACACTTGAAGAGAGTGTTTGACCTCTAAATGAGGACAGTTATAATGCACTTCTAATACTTCCAGAGGCTCTCAATTCATGGGAAAAATCAATTCCAGGGCAATCAAATAGCATTACACTTCAATACAACCTTCCCTGTTGAAAAGGTAGAGAAAGGGTGCATTTCACTCATCAACTCCAATGGTTTCCATGACTTTTTGCCCTTTTAAAAGAATAAACTTTAAAAATGCAGTAGATGCCAGGTTTTATTTCATAATTGCATATAAAACCTGGAAAGACAGAATATGATCAAATATTTTTCAAGCCTCAGCATAATACTGTGGAGAGACAATTTTTCCCATTTGGAAAAAAGTGCTTGTTTGTGCTCGCATGGCCCTCTTGTCAGTCATTTCATAGACATTCCCCAGTGCCTGTTCAAGTTGCCCACATCTTAGTTTAAAATTGTTAAGTGTCCAGTGCAGATGTGCTTAAAATAAAACCTGAACAGCATGACATGCAATACAACCCGAATAAACAGTGGCAGTGCATTTCCAGGATGGAGCAATTTATTACTGATTAAGGAGATGAAGCTGGATGCAGAATTAGCGATGTTGGTCCTGGACGGGTCTGTAAACCCAATGTGCTTGGCTTTCAAGCAGCTGCATGGCCTAATGATTTAGCTGCAAATGGTAAGAATGCTAAAACCAGAGCTTCAGAATCTCACTCACTCACTCACTGCCATGGGAAAAAACCAAGGCAGCAAATGCACTTGTGGGTATTCTCATAAGCTTGAAAGCGATGTCATGACTCTAGCTGAACCAGTGATTCTGGGGTGGAGCCTTGTGTAAATGGGCAGGAATTGGGGGGTGAATTCACAAAGGAAAAAAAAAAGATGTTATTCATCTCCACCTGCTTACCAGGTGTGAGGGTTTTAGATGTGAAGTTCACAAGACAGAGTGTTCATCTTTAGTAACTAACCAGTCAGAGTCATAGTGGTTTCAATTAGCCTACTAGTTTATTTATCTTTTGGGGAAATAGACCGGTACAAACAAAAATAACTGTGCAAGTGGGATCCTGTTAAGTTATAGCCAGTTTAGTAGGTTTTTATTCCAGATTTTCTTTCATTCATATTCATATTTAACTAAAAAAAAATCCCCACAAATTTCAAATTTAGGCCATACCCACCTTCAGGTTACACACCTACTGTCACAAAATTATCTGAATTAAAATAAAAACAAGCTTTTCGGACTCACAAATAAGCTTGCATAGTGCACAATGCACATGCCAGAGCTTGCCCCATAAGCAATGGCCTGTGACAATGATAATAGATGCATAAAAACCTGCAACGACCTCATATGCTTCACCTGATGCAACCATACCACTCTAACACCTATTACTGTGTAACTACCACGTCAGGGTCATTGCTGTGCTGAGAATGGCCTGCCACCCAAATAATATCTCATTAGTCGTGGTCCCGTGGTGGCCCCTTTGCGCCGATGGACAGAGCAGAGGTGGGTGAAGGTGGGCTGCAAATTGCACAATGCTATGTGTTAGATATAGCTTATAAAAGGGTATAAAAATAAGGGTATAAAATTTGAGCATGTACGAGCGCTGTAAGAATTTATATTAGGTGTGAAATGCACTGCTACTATCTGTATCTGTTTAGTACTTCAAACATTTGATGTCTGTATTCAGATTTAAGCTTGAAGCAGGCATGTGTTCATCATTGGTGTGTAAACTCTGGTTCTGACAACCTTGGCTATATCACTCCGATTTATAACAGAGCTCAATTTTAAGCTTAATCCCATTTTCAAAATTATTAGGTTTGTCTGTACCTGCTCACAATACCAATTTCTACCAAATTTAGCTGCTTTTATTTGCTAACATAGCAACAAACTAGTAGCCTAATCCAAACCAGACAGTTAGTAAGGATGAACAAATGAGGACTAAATGCACTGTGAGTGTAAATAAATGTTGTCTTTGCTTCATATCTGACTACACACCAACATGACATTAAAAGACCTTTTGTTTGAAACTTTTGTTGCTTTCCCTGTCTCATGCATACCTACAGACTTAACCAGAATGTATCTCCATTTGTATCTGTTGAGACCACATCCTGTTCATTCCAATTAATGTATAC
>JAQLOM010000037.1:22616638-22630938 GCA_030068315.1 Chrysichthys thysi | reverse complement strand
AAGATCTGTAAAGTTATTTGGATTTTTACAACATTATTGTTGAAATACACAGTCCTGAAAAAGGGGCATTTCTTTTTCTGCTGAGTATATATATATATATATATATATATATATATATATATATATATTCATTCCACTTTCTCAAGTCTAACTCAAAGTATTGCATGGAAGAGATATAAACGTAATAGGGTACATCTCCCAAAAAAAAGCTGCTGCCATATTGTTGGATTATAGTGCTCTCTCTATGTGAGTGCGTGTGTGCGAGTGCGAGTGAAAGTGAGAGTGTGAGTGTGCGCACGCGCGCATGTTTGGCAGCCAAACCAGTTGCGCTGATGGCTGCTCCGTCATACAGAACCATTGCTTGATACTAGCTCAGCTGTGCAAGGAAGAAAAAGAGTGAGTCAGAGGTGGGAGAGAAAGGCGAGAGAGTGTCAGGGAACAGAGTAAGATTGGGGAGACTGGGGTGCGAGAAAAGGAAAGGATGAGTAGATAACGTCTGAAATGGAAAGAGACCGAGTGAGCGCAAGTGTCACTTGTTACCACTTGAGCGCTCCCATTTGTCAATAGCGGCACAAAAGAGCTCGGCCTTGGGCTTCGCTCGCATCTGTCTCCTGCTGTGGAAGCTAATGGTGGCTGCATCTGAAGCCAACAAATAACGGCTGCATATTGGCAAAGGAAGAGGGACGAACAATGTGTGCAACAAAAGGCTAAATCAATTAACTCTCAGGACACCAAACAAATGAAAACGAATACTGTCTTTGATAAGCACCTTGCTATCGGCTTCTCTGGGTGGTGCCATGGTTCATCGAGTTAGCACAAGTCAGCGCACCGCATGGGATTTCTCCGAAAAGAAATGCCACAAATATCATAGAATTAAAATGAAGAAAGAAAAAAAACAAAGACGTTTTTGAGCACATCAATGATCTTTATCTCAAGCAGGCTTTGTCGAATTCAGGTTGAAAGACATTATCATTAGACAGCTGGCATCTGCTGTTCAGGTAACAAACCATTACAGCCTTACCTTTACATGTTGGGAGAGCCTTGTCCCATACAGGTTTCCCATCATTTCCAATGATGCAAGTGATCGTAGCAGGACCCATGGTTGTGTAGCCAGAGTCACAGTCGTACGTGACTGTAGAGCCCAGTTTGTAATCCATTCCAAGTCGTGTTCCATTCATAATGTTTCCAGGGTCGAAGCATGCTTCCCTCGGCTTTTCTGCAAATCCAGAAAGTAAAACCATGATGGAAACAAATGTATAATCAGTCCAATGGGATCAGCCTTCAGGCTTAAACGCCAGGGGTAAGATGCACTGAGTAGAAATAATAATAATGAAATAATGACCACCCCTGATTTTACAGCAAACTGCACACCCACACATTCCTGCCTTTTTTATGGCTATTGTAAATTAAAATAGTATAACATTTCTGCCTGCAATTCACGTAAAGACAGTCTGAGTCGGAATTTCACTCAACAAACCTAAAAACGAATACATAAAACGGCTTACAATGGAACAAGTGTCTGCTTTATAGTGGGAGGGCTGAGAGAAACCAGGCAGAAGATAACGAGATGAAAAGCTGGAATGAGAAAACTATATAGAGTCAGCAAGTATGATGTAGCAGACCAACCCTGTATTCTGACCCCAGCTGCTTCTTAACAAGCTAAGATATTTTATAAAACTCTCTCTCTTACATATGTATGTGACCCGTGCTGGCATAATGTGTTGGAATGAGGAACTTTTCAAAAGTGATTGTTACTTCCACATTGTCCATCTAAAGACCTTCAAAATGAGGCATGGTTTGTTGAAATCGGACAAAAACTAACCGCCTAGCAACTAGCCACTTTCGTTTACATCTAATGGGGTTTGGAAACTCGCTTTCCATTGGTTCATGAAAGTGTCTTCAGGAATTCCATGTGTATTATTAGGAAGTAGAGGAACTACGCTTCACAACGATACCAAACATGGATAGAGGGATTCCCCCGTTTCGCCGCGAGCGCGTGGTGAAAAACACAGATTTATCATGGAATATTATGACAAAGGACGAATTAATGAAGATATACGAATGAACATAATGAACAAAACCTTCAAATAAAAGTAGTTTGGGATGTTTTCTTGCTGTTTTATCATGGGGATCAATAAATGAGGGCTTTATGGACTCATTTTTGAGAAAATCTCATTTCGACCGAAACCACGTTTTGCATCTTAGCTCATAATGAGCCAGTGCGCATTCCGACTCATTTTGCAGGCACGGGTCTCTCACACACACATATAGATATATAGATAGGTAGATAGAGATATGTTAGATATGTTCCATCTCTCTCTCTCTCTCACACACACACACATATATATATATACATTACATATACACACACAGACATAGATAGATAGATAGATAGAGATATGTTCCAATACATTATTATTTTAGCAAACCCTATGGAAAACTAGATTTAGGTTATAATGCAGTAGAGCCAGCTGCAGACAATGCACCAGATCTCCAGACTCTATCACAAGTATAGTTGTAGGAATGCTATGGAGGTGGTGCTTGGAGATGCTGCCAACAACATGACAGCTAACGGCCCACTTTTCCTTTGGCCTACGGTTTAGGGTACAGAGAAATTGGGAGGAGGTGGAAGATTATATCAGCCAAATTGCTAGAATGAGCAACACAATCTCAATTACATTTTAAGTCTCATGCTTAAATGACAAGGGAGGATTTATTAGTGCATCTGGAGTGTCAAAGTTTCAGAGACCATTCCTAATTGCATACATAGTCAGTGTCAGTATGACAATTTCTGGAAAACTAGAATTTGGGTTTAAAATGTTGCCTTTTTGAGGGTCCATAATTAATAGATGCTTTTTTTCCTTTCTGTCCACCCCTAAGAATAAATTGTGATTTGCATTGTGCTATTTTTCACATGCACGCCTCTCCACCCATAACTCAGAAAATGATTGTGACTACTGGGGTGTGATGAGCAATAACAGATTAGAGATTGACTTTGTAGAAAAATCACAGCTGTGAAGCAAAGACATGCATTAAATGGAGGGGGAAAAAGCAGGAAGAGAGAGCCATAATGTTTACCACCAAAAATGTCACATCATATCCAAGGAATTATGGGTGAAAGAACACTTAGCTCCAACTTCAGGACAGTGTGCGAGACGACACGATAAAGTGAGCAAATATCACCCCAAAACACCACAAACCTTACCTTTAAGGAGAACAGACAAATGGACAGACAATATATTTGCTTTATGCATTATGTGTGAGAAGTGATGACTTCTGGAGTTCTGGTGACAAAGTGTCACACAGTGACGAATGACACAGTATTTGCAATATACGCCACTGTCATTCAGCCATCTGTCTTTTCCTTCTAAATTTGTACACATTTTGAACCACATGTACACTGTATGGAACTATGCATTTAGCAGTTTGAACCCATGGCCAGAGATAGATAGCTTCCTTACTTCCTCTTCTACCTTGATGAGTGTGTTTCATTGCTTGATAAATTTGTTGTTCCACTAAACCATGACTCTGGATGGTTGGTTTTCCCTTCACACAACATATCTTTTTCCCTTTCTTCACTTGGGTTTGGTTTCACCCATAGTTCACACTAGCAATTCAGCCAAGAATTGCTAATGCAGCTGGTGTCTTGAAGCTCCTGGAAGCCAAATATGCACACCAGCTACAGTCCCCTGTCAAAGTATTGGAATGGCAGGACCAATTCTTTCGTTTTTGCTACAGACTGAAGACATGGCACCCATAGTGGTTGACCACCTGATAGTTCTGAAGTAAATAACATTTAATATTTGGTATCCCTTGCTTGCAATAACTGCATCAACCCAGCACCCCACTGACGTCACCAAACTGTTTTTTTCTAGTGTGAAGCAGTGCCAGTCTATACCATAGCTTCTTTCAGTTCAAATCATTCAGATTTGTTTTGGGTGTTTTTAATTTCTTTTATTTTTTTTCAGAAGGAGAAATGTATGCTCAGTTTGGATGGTGATTGACTTGACTTCCTTTGCTGTGATGGTAGTGTGTTTTGGGTGATTGTCTTGCTGCATAGTGGACGTTCTTCCCAATTAGATTAGGTGCATTTTCTATAAACTGACAGCCAATGTTCCTGTAGACTACTGAATTCATTCTGCAGCTTTCACCATGAGTTACATAATCAGTAAAGATTAGTGAGCCTGTTCCAGAAGCAGCCATGCAAGTCCAAGTCATGACCCTACCTTCACTGTGCTTGACCAATATTTTGGATCAGGAACCCTTATTTTACTGCTCCACATTTTGGCCCTTCTGTCATGAATTTATGTGGCTTATTTCTGCATTTTTTAGTGAATGCCAATCTGGCCTTCTGATTATTACTGCAGCTGAGTGGATCACATCTTCTATTTCTTTTCTTGAACACTTTGTCTGAATAGTTGGATTCTTACCCTGCCCTGAGTTAGTTCTCCATGTCACTGACTGTTGTTTTTATCAGTTGTTGTTGTCATTGTTCCTGACCTGTTCAGGGTCTGGTTATTACTACATCAGGGGGTTCTTTCTTTTTCAGGACTTTCCAAGTTGTTGTGTTATGTCCTCTTGTTTTCAGCTTCAAAATAACTCGCTTTTTACATTCAATACAATTAAGTGTTAAAGCAAGCAAACTAACAGCACACACCTGGGCAAGAAGAATCATTGCAATCACATGTTCCAATATTTTTGTAATATTTTATCTCCCTTCAACATGGGTGGGTTTAAACAAAAATCGAGACCAAAATAAGTAAAACTGAAACTCTATCTTCTTATTCATCCAAATGTCTTCACTGTATAGCAAAAATAAAATAATCGGCTTTGCCATTCCAATAATTTTGGAGGTGACTGTGTGTGTTCCCTGTATTGGTACTGACCATCTCGAGGACCTGGTGTCCGACTTGGACACCTCTGCTCTGACGGCATGTCAAACGATGCTTATGTTGACATTGCGCACAGCTGGCAGATTTAGACCCTTTTTCAAAATTTAATCTGGCCCAAGCCCTGCAGCCTAACAGCCTGCTTGTTGCAAATGTCCATGTTCAAGAAGACCAGATATCATTGCGGGTTAGTCTCTAGAAAAACTAAAAACCTTATGGCAAACATAGCTCAGCTAAAATAAATGATTCAGTAGCTGAGACTCTGAGTATGACTCTGAGGCTTATACTTTTCAACAGAACACATTTTACAACTCAGTGGCCAGTGATACTTTTTATTCTGTATTAGAGGTCCACAGGAATCCTATGCCCACACATCCAAGAGATTATTTTTCCAGCTGAATATAACCCAGTAGTTAAACAACCATATTCAATACTGGCCTGAGGTGCCACTAACATACATTCAAACTATAGGTGACAAGCCTTTTGAAAAGTAAATGAATGGTGCAATGCAACCTACAACACCAAATGCACACAACACCTTTTGTGTCAGAGATCGCTATGCAAAGATTTTCCTTTTTACCTGATGTGTGCAACTCAACACTGCAGAATCTACCCCTGGATCACACTTTAGGACTGCTCCTAAAGAAGCCCTGGATAGGAGGGTGCAGGTTACTGTTTTCCATGAATCTTTATACATGAATCATTAGGTTTCTGCATCCAAATTCTGTGTTTTATTGCCCATAAGGATATCATGCCCTCAGACCTCTGCCAACATTACTTCATCATCGCCATCATCACTCACTCACTCACTGCTTGGAGACCACATCAGATCAGTGGCTCCTGATCACAAGATTGCAGGAATACAAACTGCAGACACCACTGTCTGTGCACCCTGCATTCTTACCCAAGCAGATTCTGCTGTCTAAATGGATGGTGAGATTTGGCCTCCCCAGTCAGGTCACCTGTGACTGGTTCTGGTTCCTCAGGCTGAATTGCCAACTGAGAACTTAGCAGTTAAAGAACCACTCTAACATCAGTTACATATATGGCCTCTATGTTCAACTCATCAGCTGAACCTGGCATTGCAGTACACCACAGCACCATGGATGGCATCTTTGTAGGGTCACATTATTTCCTTTGATAAAGGAGATTTACTGAGGTGCCTGCATAGGAGTCCACCCTGGGATCTTCAATTGGGACCATCAAGTCCTGCAGGTGAAGCCTGAGGCCTGGCTCAGAGAAGCCAAAGAAGTTGGATGAACTCCACCAGCACAACTCACTGGCAGAAGGATCGTGCCTGGCAGAGACCTGGCTGAAAGATGAATTTCGGTATAATGTGGTGGAGTGCTTAGCACATCACCCAACCAAAATCCCCCCAGTCTCATCCCAGAATCTCTTTCTCCTCACCCCTATCTTTCCTTAGGTAGACTTCACATGATCCCCAAAAATCTGAAACAGAGCCTGGACAGACCTGCTGTAACTAGCATTTCTTAGGTAACAAAGGCTACAGTTTTATATTTACTTTATATATACAGTGGAACCTTGGATTGCGAGTAACTTGGTCTGCGAGTGTTTTGCAAGACGAGCAAGAAATTTAAATACATTTTAACTTGATGAACGAGCGAGGTCTTGCAATACAAGTAGTATGCATATGCTTCGACTGAAGAATCCCTCACTTCAAATGAGATCAGGGAGATGTGTAAAATGTGGGAGAGAGTACAAAACTTTGTAGAAAAGCACCATCCGAATAAGGATGTAGCAGTGTGAGCGATAAATCTGTTTAATGACAATGCAATGTCACATTTCCGCGAAATCCTCTAAAGGAGGCAAAAGCAGCGATCATTGGATAGTTTCCTTGTTAAAGTCGCATGAAAAGAAAAAGATCCCAGTGAGCCGACAGACTGCAGTGATTCCGTGAGTTGTAGTGAAAGTCAAAAGTGAAAGTCCTCTCCTCTCTCCCTCACGCCAGCTACGATTCATTTTAAAGTTAAAGTGCAGGTTATTTTGTTGTTGTAAGGTGTGGTGGGGTTGAATAACAAGAAACAGAAACTTAGTCAGAACTGCAAGAAGCAAACACAGGAATAGCGAGACTTGGCAAGAGTGCGGAAAATGGCAACTAGTGCTCCGCAACCTTGGCGCACTTGCGTGAGTCTTTTTATAGCTCCCGTAATCAGTCCCAATCTGGTACACTTGTTGCCACGTGTACCACGTGCCGTAGCATTGTGGAGGAAAACCAGGAAGTAGTCTTTAGCGGTGCGAGTTCTCTGACGCTGTGAGTGCTATGCGCAGGCAAATTCATGATGGTTTTATGTATTTTTATTTATTTTGTATTATATTTTGTCATTTTTATATAAATATTTGTGGGTTGTGAAATGAATTATTCGAGTTTCCATTATTTCATAAGGAGAAACCTGCTTTGATATACGAGTGCTTTGGATTAGGAACAAATTTGGAACAAATTGTGCTCGCAATGCAATGTTCCACTGTACTATAAAAATATTACAAACACTTAAAAAAAACAAAACACACACACACACACACACACACACATTATATATATATACACACATACATAATACATAAATGAATGAGAGAAAAAAAATTTAGAGCAGTGTTCCCAGCATGATTCTGCTTGGAGGCTTTAAGAAAATATGCAACACAGACCTTGCTTCAGTCTTACAGATACTTATTCTTAGACACAAGTGTGAATATTTTGTAACTTTCTTTTAAACTATCCATAGTCATTTCAAAGCGTGAGGAGAGTTTGTCTAAAATAAAAATCCAAAGTGTGCTGTCTACATTGAATTGCTTTGGCATTTGATAAATGCATCCTTGAAACGAAACTTGATTTCCTCCTGAGGAAAATTGCTATGTATACAAGTAGAAAGGTTAATAATATTAGAAAATGGATTCATAATATCTGGCTTAATACACAGCCCTGAACCCACTTAACAGCATTCCTGCTAATAACAAAATGGCTGCTATGCCATCAAACTCATAATATGCTATTAAACAGATGCATGATGGTTTCACTTCAATCTGATCTAAATCACATGACAACCTAAAAGTAAAAATATTATTTTATGTGCTGTTAATATTAGCATCTCAAGTATATAAAACGCAATGAGGCCTGGGCTTTTAAGGCTGCCTATAAACTCTAAGCCCCTTTTCCCTTTTGCATATGTCCTCTTTCCTTAATGACTAAAAAAATAAATATAAGAGACAATTACAGTAGCCTGGGTGAAGTAGTCCTCAGACAAAATGTCATACTCTGCATTGCACATGACAATACGCACCGTCAATAAATTGAGGTCGTGCAGAATAAGAACTTATTGGTCCGGTTATCATTTGAACGTATTCTTTACTCATTCTAGTGATATAAGCATTGGTTTCAAACACCAGATACACAATAAAAAGGAACATTGCATATTGCATTTTTACAACTGTTGGTGGATTAACATGATTTGCTTAGTAATCGACTTGTATTTAAGTAAAAGCTGCTCACTGCTACAACCTACAATTATATTTCAAGCTACAAGCTAAAACCTTCTGATCCAACTGTGCTAACATTTTTACATTTCTGCTTTCAATACAATAATATACACATGTTACTGTCTTAACTATTCTGACCCAATTGGGAATATAAATAATTAAAACTAGCCTTCTAACAGCATTAGTAATAAATATTACCCTACAGTTGTGGTCCATTTTCCAGACCAAATTTTATGCTACCACCTTCTCTTTTTATTGTAAAGACACCTATAAAACCTGTATAAAAGTCGACTCACGTTTTGACAGGCTTTCATAAGCTTTCCACCATACACAGTGCATAATGTGCTTTAATGCCCCTGTGTGTACAATATTAAGCTATCTACACGCTATATAGCCAAAAGATGGCGGCCACCTGATCGTCACACTCATAGATGCTTGTTGAACATCCAATTCCCAAACAATGGGCATTAATATGGATTTGGCCTTGCCTCTTCTGGGAAGGCTTTCCACAGATTTTGCATTGTGACTGTGGGGATTTGTGCCCATTCAGCTATAGGAGTGGTTAGAGAATTGGGCATTGATAACAAGTGAGAAGGTTCATCCCATATGTGGTCAGTGGGGACGATGTCAGAACTTTGTGCAGGCAACTTGAGTTCTTCCACACACCGACCTTGGCAAACCATGTCTTTATTGAGTGGCACTGTACAGCTGGCAGAGGTTGGGCTGTTGCTCTTTCATTCTAGTGAAGGGAAATCTTAATTCTACATCCTACAAATACATTCTAGACAATTCGGTGCTTCATCTTTGTGGCAAAAGTTTAAAGAAGGTTCACATAGGGGAGTAATGGTCAGGTGTCCACATACTTTAACCCACATAGTGTATGCTGACCTAATATTGACCAAGCTGAGCTGTCATAATAACCATGTATATATAATATATAGCATGGTCGTACATACCTTTGTACTCAATGGCAAAGCCGGACATTCCAAGTGAGGCGTCACTACGGAATGCCAAGAAGAGGCTGTTCCCGCTGCTCTCGATGCGCTCGGGTGCTTGACTTCCCTGAAGACTGCTAATCAGACGACCGTTGGAGTCCTCACCCTCGTAGATGTGCAGAAAGTCATAGCTAGGCTCCATGTTGAAACTGTACAATGAGAAACAGAGGTACGAATGATGACCAGGATCACCTTTGGCATATGTTTACAGTTAAGGCAATGATCACAGAGACAACTGCCAGGTGTTTTTGGAAAAGTCCGTTTTCCATTATTATCGTCAGTATGTACTGAAATGCTGATTATTATTATTATTATTATTATTATTATTATTATTATTATTACAGATGGTAAGACATTAAACTGTTTGAGGCAGGTTTTATTTCTTTAACCAAGTCTCCAACTGCCAAATTCTTTTGTTAACTGTTTATTAAATTAATACCATGTCTGACTGTAATGTGCACATTGAACATGCATTATATTACAAAGAAAAAAGTCATCATTACATGTGCCTTAATACAAGAAGAAAAGGCAAGAATGGTAGGCATGGCTGTCTTGCCTCAGGCGTTAATGATACAGCCATTACACACAACAGCATAACACCAGCTTGGCCTGAGCCCATCTGCTGGCATCCAGCCAGGAATAAACACATTACCTTTTGAAAATTAGAGCAATGACAAAGTCTGGGTTGACTTTTATTCGCCAGTCACACTCCTTTCCGGGTGGGTAGGGCTGAGGATAGTTTGGTGATAAAATTACTCCAGCAGGTCCTGTCACATTGCCTCCACAGGTAGCTATCACAACAAGGAGAGAGAAAGTTAGAGATTTAATGTGGGGCTTCAAGGCACGTGGGCGCATGCGCACACACACACACACACACACACACACACACACACACACACACACACACACACACACACAAAGAGCAATGTTTGCAGAATTGATTACGCACTGATTGCTCCAGGTTCATTATCCAGTGGATAATAACAATAAGTAACAGGTGAAGGACACTCGGGAAAATAAAAAAAAAAAGGGCATCAATCGATAAAACCGGGTGCTGCGACTTATCAAGAGGACTTAATGATGCTTGACACAATAATCTGAAAGGATATGTAAATGTCACTTTAAGATCTTGAAAGTAATAATTAATGCATCAAATGCAGTGACCTAAGCAATACTTACAGGCTGTGAGTCACTACTGACGAAAGCATCTCTGATGACAAGTATTAAAATTTCTCAGGCTGTCTCAGAAGCACACTGCTCACAAGTAGTTAGACATTTCAATGCAGTAACAAGGCAACTGCATTGGGTTATACACAGAATTTCAATAGATGGACGCCATGCTGTATGTGTCTTCTCAAAGTATGCTACACAATAGTCCTCAACCCACCCGACAGTACCAAACAATTAGTGTAAAGCGAGCAGGCAATACACTGTAATTTCGAAAACAATAAACTAGCTAGCAGCATGACTCTGCGCTGATGCTGTGCACACAGGGATATTACATATGTTTTAAAATTCCTACAAAGCAGTCCAGATGCAAGGGGAAACAATTTGTGACATCAAAGGCCACCCATTTCTGGCAATATTCACAAACAGTCAGAGAGAAAATGGAGATAATGGAAAACATTCACTGAACTTACCTATGCATGTCGGAGGGTCGGGCTGCCAGAAGAAGCGGTTGTTGAGCTGAACGCAGGTAATCTCAGACACTCCCTGAACCTGGTAGCCTGGATCACACTGAAAGGAAATTGTATCTCCTGGCTCTCTGCTGTCCCCGTAGCGAGTGCCGTTTTGCGGGATGCCTGGGTCATTGCAGGTGGTGGCTGTTGTAGCTGAAGTAATAAGGATAAATTTTGGATTATTTTAAAATCAGTGCGATGCACTTCAGAGACACAGAACGAGAATGACAGAGTGAAATAAAGTTTCTTATTCATGGCAAGAGAGCCTCTCTCCTTTCTTAATATGCCACGCTTTGAGCCTCACAACACAGCGTCCATATGATCTTTGCTGCATTTCTAAAGAGAAGCAAACCTCCCACCTCCCCATCTCTCCAACTATGTCATACTTCTTGCACGGTGTTTGTTCTAAAGCAAGAGCTGGAAACTACAGACAGAATATCGGATCATGCAAAACCACGACGGATGAAATGGGGAGAGAGAAAGCAGGAGAATGGAGCTAAGAGAGAGGAGGAGTTGCTCACTGGAGAACTGGATGGAGAAGCCAGATTTGCTGATGAAGTAGTCACTGTCGAACTGGAGCGTGAGGATGTTGAAGGTGCTGTGTGTGTCCTCGGGTAAGAGCGAGCCGCTCCATTCTTTCAGCAGGATGCCGTTCTCGGCTGGGCCGTCCCACACTTTCAGGATGTCGTGGTCCACTTCCGTGTCAAAGACGATGAAGTGGAGGCTACACACATTGAACAATGAGTTCCAGTGAGAAACACTAATAGCTCTATATAGCTTTATTCCAAGCTGTATTTTTCCTTGTAATGTCGATAACCATTTTATTGAGATTTTGTATGTGACAGGAAAAGCCAACACCTTAGTCAGCATCAACGGGAATGAAAAGCAGATAGGCACTATAGTTGAGACAGTTGTTTGGATTTGGTGCGTTACACCAACACAACTATTTTGCATAGAGTTGAGAAATTGCCAGTTCACATTTGGCTTGTTTTACTGTCTTTTTTTTTTTTTTAAATCGTGGCTTCATGTTGTGTACGTACATAGAAAATTAATGGCCATCCGTAGCTTTATCACTCACTAGAGTGAAAATAAGGTCGGATATTTCAACCGGACTATTCTGGAGTATCTTACATGTAAATTAGTTACAGTTCTAGTTACTGAGACTGAAAGAGCAGAACTGGGTGTGAGGACAACTCCCTAAACTCAGCTCTGTAAGATTAAACACACAATTTGACTTCCTGCAGGACGTTTCACTGTATTCTAGAAAATGAAATTATTTATAACATGTTCCGGGCCCCACTCAACTTTAGTTATAAAGTACACACAGTGATACCTGCTCTTCTTTTCTTTTTTTTTTCTTTGTACTTTTATGAGCTTGCATACCACCATATGAATATCCCTTGGCTATCCAATTTCATTCTGCAAATCGCAGCTCTGATTATTTAGATCGAACAGGGCCAGGGTTTATTCTCACATCAACTACAGTAATGTTGGCGGAATGAAAACACAGCCGACAAACCATTCATCAGCAGTAGTCACAACAACACTGACTGGTCCTTAGGGAGGCGTGGGTGGACTTCTTTGTACGTTGTTCGCAGTCACGCCATCTCATTTAGAGAAGCCTGTATTACAAGATCACCTTAGAAGTAAGATTCCCAATGTGAAAAGGGATGAAGCAGTTCTGATACTGTTGTCAAATCACCACTTTGCTACAATTGCTTCTTTTAAATTGAATCAATGTTCTGCCCTTTTTCTAATGTCTAATTGGATTATCTTTGCTTGTGTTTGGTGTATTGTGGTTTTTTTTCCCCTGACTCTTAGGATAATGGACTTGAAAGAACAGATGCCAGTCGGCAATAGGCCTCTTAGCGGGGTGCCAATGCAATCACCATGCCATGTTATGAGTTGCGTGGGAATTACATGGGAATTAACAGGGGTGCAGTAAAAAATGCACATCCTGCCGGCAAGAGAGTAATTCGTGGCTCATGGACGTGAACTGCTTTACCTGATGGTTTTTCCCGTATCCGCCTCAATGGACCAGGTGCAATGAAGGTTGTTGTCATACGGCGCAGGGTAGCCAGGAGACAGGATGCGGCCAGATGTGGCACCACTGATGTGTCCTCCACACTCCGCTAGAGACGGGGGAAAAAAATAAACAATTCCTACAAATGAAACTGCTTTTTTTTTTTTTTTTTTTCAGATTCCACACGACAAACTATTAGTTCTTAATCCCCTAATCCCCATCCTCTGAACCCCAATGTTCTGTGTTGTTGTTTTATATCTCCTCTTAACACTTGCAATCCTTGTGAGGCATTGAGAAATTTCTCCCTGGGTTGAATCAGGTGTGGTAAGCCAATTAATGCAACACAAACACCAATGTATGCAGGTCCCCAAAGCCAAGACTACAAATCACCGAGACTGATCATTCGGGAACATACCAAATGACCAGATACCAATATCATTACCTGAATATATAGATTCAGTTTATTTTAATTTGATTAATGATGGGCCTGTTGGTCCTAGTAACACGTTACATGTAAAAGGGTCTACCTAGCTTAAAGTGTAGAAACCCACATCAGGTTTTTTTTTTTTCCTATTAGGAACCAAAGTGCCCATAACTGTTCAAGGAATCCTTGAGGAATCCTTATTTTCTCTAGGAGTGTACATCACAATCTCCTCTGGAAGGTAAGGGGAAGGAAAAGGAAGGAAACTAGCCTTACTATGCTGACTAATTCAAACAAAGGAACACAATGACCGCTCTGGGCAATACCATCCATTTTCCATGCCAAGCACCTGCAGTATATCTCATTCAAGCCATTTTAATTAGGGAACTGGGATTAGGGCAATGTGGAATAGTGCCATGTGTCTCTTTTCACTTGTTCAAAGACTGTTGGGCTGGTTTAAGGTAGCACTTGTAGAAAAATCTGAATGAAGAGAAATCTTTTTTTTCTTTCTTTCCAAGCTAGTGTTTTTTTTTAACCACACAAGTGCATTGAATAGACTCTTATGAATGCACACTATATATCACAGTAAACAAGACAATTAGCCTTTATAAATTTTTGCACTGGAACCATAAGGGAGGGTGTACACAGATCTGTGTGTATTCCTAAATACATAGGAGCAGCGGTTAAATTTATTCATTTAACAAAGTACAAGGCAGATCGTAAGGAAAAGCAAGCAGAATTAGATGCCTTACAGAAAGCGGACTTTTGCTCTTACTATATCAAATTTTCAGAAATTAAAAG
>JAQLOM010000037.1:22605087-22616152 GCA_030068315.1 Chrysichthys thysi | reverse complement strand
TGTGAATGTCCTTCAATGGCCCAGCCAGAGCCCTGACTTAAACCCAATTGAACATCTCTGGAGAGACCTGAAAATGGATGTACACCAATGTTCCCCATGAAACCTGACAGAGCTGCGGAAGGTTTGCACAGAAGCGTGGTAGAAAATCCCCAAATCCAGGTGTGAAAAACTTGTTACATCATTCCCGAGAAGACTCATGGCTGTATTAGCTGAAAAAGGGGCTTCTACTAAGTACTGAGCAAAGGGTCTGAATACTTACGTCCATGTGATATTTCATTTTTTATTTATATATATATATATATATATATATATTTTTTTTTTTTTTCTTTTTTCAATGAATTCTATATTTCCGTGTTTGTGCTGTCATTATGGGATACTGAGTATAGATTCATGAGGAAAAAAATTATTTCATTGATTTTAGCATAAGGCTGCAACATTACAAATGGTGAAAAATTGAAAGGGGTCTGAATACTTTCATATATATAAGTTTTATACTTTAAGAGCTAATATTTTCCTTCATCATAAAGGCCCAACGATCTTTAACAAACAGTCCATTCATAGGTGCATTCTTTTCTTGCATTGAAACACTACAAAATCATTATTAATCTACCAAATGGATCTAGTAAAAGCAATCTAGTGATTTTGACAGGTTTGCTTAAACATTACTTCTAAAATTAATCAATTTATGATTTCTGGTGCATTCAGTCTTTTTAAATTAATTTCCTCTAAAAGAGGCACTTTCCTAAATGCTGACAACAGATTAATGGATCATTTATAACCGACTGATATGCTTCTAGAACCAACGGTGCTCATGAACTGCCTTGCTTATCCACCATCTTCACATTATCTAAAAAATTCGACTCAATTTTCTTTCTAGTGCTTTTAACAGTAGACAGTCACAAAGCAGCTTAACATTAATCTGGACGTAGATTTAGATCCCTAATGAGTAAGCTAGAGGCAACAGATGAAAAAGCACTTCATGAGACAACATGAGAAAGAAACCTTCATTGGAACCATACAAAAGCAAACACAACCAACCAGTAGTGTGTCAGAAAGGATATTCAATATGTGCGGATTGTGAAGAAACAGGACAGTCTTTATGATTACATCAGCAGTTCTTAGAAGGGTCAGGACAAGACACTGGACATTTCCCATCTTCCAGCACAGCCTTTAACTGTCACTCATGGATCGCTTCCTGGTGGTTTTAGGAGCTATAAACAGTCACCTTGTTAGCTCTCATTGCTCTAAATCGCTTGAGCCCTTGCCTTGTTTTGAATTTCATCCCTGGATTGCTCTTGAATATTATGTCGATACATGTTTTGGATTCTGGTATGCGTTTCTGCTCTGTCTGCCTTACCCTGTAACAAACTTCTTGCAAATAGATTCTGATACTGCTTCTGATTATCCAATGTTATGGCAGGTTTTGGGAGGTAAAGGGGGAAAAAAAACTAAAACCTTTTGCACTCTTGAAAATTCCTATGTGAGTCTAGTTTGCAAAACAGGCATGCCTCCAATTTGTAGGAAAGAAAACTAATGAAAAGTTATACTGTTTTTAGGGCCAAGGGCGGGATTTACAGCCACAGCCTTCTGTGAAAGTACCGGCCTGCTTCTGTAGGATGTATTACTGTCTCGTACCCAGTGTTCCCAGGATAGGCTCTGGATCCCCAGCAACCTTGACCAGCATAAAGTGGTTATTGAAGATGAAAGAATGTATACAAGTGTAATATACAGTTACAATAAAACTAAAGCAGTTTATCATCATAAAGGTATTGTTATGGTAAGGTGCAGCTGTAACAGTCTTTTTATGACTTCACTAAAATGAAATTGCAATGAAGAGAGCTGTAAATTTGCAGCAAGTCTGGTTGCCACATGGTCCCAATTCATTAAAATGTTTATGAGACAACAGTTAAGGTTATGGTTAGTAGTAGAATTATTAGCCACAATTTATTTACAAATTCCTTCATACGAAATGTAACAAAACCATTCATGCTTGCTAGAACTCCACCAAGTTGTTTTTCCACACGTGACGAGACACTGCAGTGATCTCACCGATGCATGACGGTAGCGGTTTATCCCAAACACGTCTGTCTCCACTGAGGCAGGTCAGTGTGCTGCTGCCATGCAGTGTGTAGCCAGGATTACAGCTGTACAGAACAAACGTGTTGGCAAAATGGCCGTCGTCCTGGATCTTGTAGCCGTAGTTAGGAGTGCCCGGCTCTTCACATTTCATAAGGTCAAAGCCTGGTAAAGGGGACACAACAAGAAAAAAAAAAACACCTTATTAGAATGAAACCAAGGTTGGGTGATGTTAGTTTTTGCTGAATCACAGTCTGCTGATTGGAAATTCAAGGAAGCCTTCACGTCACCTTAGCAACCAGAATAAAACAGGATCTGTGATACAGAATAACAGGACCTGTGAAATATCATCCACATAGACAACGGTTCAGATGAATGAGAAGATCGTACAAAGCCTTCACAGTTCAGTAGCTAACAACAAGAACAAGTTGACTGGAACTGAATGGAAATAGCTAGAAATTCTATACCTGACCACTGGCTTATCTCAGGACTTATTGCTTGACTTATATAAATATAGATCCAGAAATTCCTGTCATGTTCATGCAAGATAATGAAGTTAAGTATTAATTTATAAATCAGAAGTTACAGGTAAGAATTTCTGTGATTGGTGGAGCTAGCACATTATGTCCAGTCTCGGTGAGGTCATTCCTGCTGCCTTGGCTGGAGTCTCTACAGTGTTTTGTTTTTCTTACAAAGCCTTGTTCTGATATTCATACTTACTTGTGAGCTGCTTTTTTTTTTGCTAAGCAAACAATATACGTAATGCAGTGGCAAAAGTTGAACTTTTTTTTTTTTTAATTTAGCAAGCTAATTAGCTTTTGTGTTAATTGCTGTAACTTTTTTCTTCATCACGTCCAGCACGCAGTGATTTTCAAATCTAATAAATCAAGCTCTTAACAATGCTCAACAAACGGTGCTGTCCATGGTTCTGAAATAACAGCGCTGTGTTTCAGAACCATGTCTGAATCCTGTTTGGGCAGTGGGAAAGGAGACTGGATCAGATAACAAGCTTCAAATATTTTATGGGGGAGAAAGCTTCAAAGAAGGTGTTTCATTACAGTCCTCTCTATGACACTTCATAGTATCTCAGACAATATTTATTTATTTAAAAAAAATTTTTTGCTCTGTTTCTTTAAGGTACCTAAATTCAAACTTCTGCCAGTTAATAACCACAAATGTGTTCATTAATGTGTTGATTCATGTTCGCCACTGTGGGCTTAATATTTACTAATTAATGTGACAAACTTTGTTTTGTGCTTTGTTGTTTACTTGGTTTATTACAGGGTTTATTAATACTGAAGCTCATTGTTCATGTTAACTAAAGTATTAAATGCTGTAGCTTAAATCATTAAAGTAAAGTTCACTAGCAGTTGAGATGAGAAGTGTGTGGAATAATGAGCTGCTCTGCACACTCACTTCACAGTCCCATAGTTGGTGAAAATATTTAACGTGCTTAACTGATAAATTCTTCTTTCACTCTCTTAACGTTCATGCACAGGCATACAGTTCTGCACACTCATTTTGCAAGTTGTCCCTCTCTGCATTTGATATATTTTTTTAAATACCATTTAAAAGGTGGAACCTGAGAAGCACAGGAGACTGGCCATGTCAGTGAACCAAAATGCTAAAAAAAGAAGAAGGGGGGAAAAAAAGGTTCTTGCAAAATCCCACATACCCACAGTAGGGAGAGACTGATTTTTGTTTAATAATGACATAAAGGTTATTCCATAAAAATAGCACCTGCCCACCACAGTTGCCATCGCAGCCCCAAGCAGGCCATTTTGAATTAATATTGGTACAACATATGCTCGAGCAAAAGATCGTCTTTTATCTGTTCTTTCGCCCTGTAGACGTGCAACGCATTTTATCTCCCATGTTCTAACTGCATGTTAAAGCATTTCCATGGGTCTCGTAAAAGCAGACGACCTGGAAGAGACCGTGTGCTCATCTATTCCTCTGCTTCACAGCACACAGAGTCAGTGGACATGTAGGAAAATGGTTATATCAGCACTCCAACTTCTTTACCAGTTTTTAATCATTTTAAAAAATATTCATTCCGTGAAAAATACAGCATAACCTGTATCAGACCACAGTACAGTAGGATTTCAGAAACTGAAGGTGTGGGTTCTCAGTAGTTCTAAGTGTCATTCAAATCGTGGGTTTTTTTGTTGCTGTTTTTTTAAATAGTAACTGAGCCGTGCAAAATTTGGACACCTTTCCAATTGTAAAGTCTCAGAATTTAATTAGCTCATCATGCCAATAACCACTGAGCCATTAGGACTCGTTAACCAGGTCAAGAATTGTAATTAGGAAAAAGGTTTCCTAGAGCGTAATAAATTCGCTAACTCTTCAAGCCATGGGCTTCTCTAAGGAGCTGACTGTGGACTTAAAAATGAAGCTAACTGATGCTTATAGCAGAAGGAGGCTATAAAAAATAGCAAAGCACTTCCAGCTGTCCAAAATGTCACTATTGGCCATCGAGATCTGCATGGCCAAGAAAAATCTCAGAAGTGTTCATATGCTGGGCAGAAAGGCAAAGCAAAACCCCCATATGTTATGAAGGGTCTGCAGGAAGGTTTAGCTGACTCAGGAGTGGTGGCCTGCATGGAAGAGTCAGCAGAAGGAAACCTGTCTGACTTACAATAACAAGCACCAAATGGTATGTCTAGAGTCGCCTTTGATAAAAAGGACACCTTGCCAACTGTTGAGTAAGTGGTGGATATGTTATGCTTTGCAGTTATGTGGCAGCCAGTGACAAAGGAAACACTGCACAGGTAGGTAGGACAAATGGATTCCATTAAATAGGAACAAAGTCTGGATCCAAAGGAAACAAGCAGTCAAGAACCTGAAGCTAAAAACGATTATCCAAAACATGCCTTAAAATCCACCATGAACTACTTCACCAAATGCAAGCTAAAGCTTTTACAATTGCCCTTTCACTCCCATGACTTTAAGGTAGATCTTTAACACGCAAGGCATGCAAGACAGGCCAAGAACTAGAAGCGTTGTCCAAGGAAGAGCAGGTGAAAATTCATTAAATGAAATAGAAAGACCGCTAAATTGGGTGTTGCCAAGTACTGACTTCGTATTGCATCCAAAACTTTTGCACATGCCACAGTTACTTGTTGCAGGGGGTCACGTTTACTTCTTTTCACAAATATAAAAAATCAACAAAATATACAATTTGGCCAGGGGTGACCAAACTCGCGATGTGTAGTTATATCACACCACCCCCATCATCATCATGTAAAGTGTTTCATTCCTCATATATATATATATGTATATAAAACAATTAGGTATATTACAGCAGCAACTGTAATTATTCATTTTTAAACACTAGGTTACGGTTTCTGAACTAAATCAATTAAAAAAAAAAATGCACCTCAACCGGATAATAAGCCTAAAATCTTTAGTAAAATGTCTTCAAGCTCCTGCAGTGTCTAAACAAGTGCATGCTGCTAAAGACACAGCTACTGGGAAATTACTCACTAGTGTATATCAGTTTGAAGCCTTTGCTGGTTCCCGTCCCATTACTATTGAACTCGACCCACAGATGGTTGGAGGTACTGTTGACGATGACGTTGGACATTTCGCTTCGGGTAAAATTGCCCAGCAGTCTTGATGAACTGTCTTGACCATCATAAATCTACAAACAGAGAGAGACACATCAGAGAAGCAAGGACACACTGGATCTCTGCCCTTAATGCATTTTTTTTTTTTGCTTTGTTTTTTTTGGTATTATTTCGACATGACGAAATGTTGGGATTAGGGAATGTGTGTGTTGACTTCTGTAATTGTTCCTGGTTATTACAAACATACCAGAGACAGTAGGTTCCATATGGGAGAAGTCAGCAGCAGCATGGCAGGAAATATTAAAGGTCATAAATCAATGCCAAGCTGCGTCTTTCTCCATTTTCTGCCACAGAAGACATTCTTTTTAACCCCTAACGCACTATATTGTGCCACTCGAGTGCTGTATTTGTAAAGTGAGCTGCCAGAATGTGTAGGAATTCAATTCTCTGCCTGGATGGAAAGACAGAAAGATATTTCTAGCACAGATCTTCCCATCCAATCAGCGAAAACACTCGCAGAGTTATTCATGCAACCCAAATTAACCGCAGAATCATTTAAACAAAATGGGGTTTGTCACAATGATAAGTATTGCATCAAATGCAATGGGAACAGAGATAATAAGGCTATAATGTCTTTACGGAAATAGTTTCGAAGATCCATGAAAAAAAATACCACAGGCAAAAGACTATAATAAAGATTGGAGTGTATCTGGATGCGACAAAAACTGCAGCTTATACGCTTACACCGCGGCTTAATTAGTGGCCATAGTGCTCTTCGGGGATCTCCGTTCTCATCGGAAGCTATGTGCGCCTTGAGCGCTGTATCTTAAATGAACCTATGAATAGTTAATGTCTTCACTTAGTCACATGTATGGCCGTCTTGTGGATTACAAGCTCTTTCATGTTGGATGTGCGGCAAATAGCAGAGGATGACGCAATGGGGAAACTTCTGCATCGACGTGTGCTGAAAATTGAGATGCACAAATACTTTTTAGAAATCACACTCAATTGGTGAACTTGTTCTATCAAGTCCTCTTTAACTCTCATTTTCTAGTTGGCTTTTAGCAGAGGTGTCTGCGTGGGACCATAAATCCTGCGTGTGCCGGGATGTACAGATTTAAAAAAAAATTTTTACACCTACCTTCAATATCTTCTCGTGACTTTAAACAATTGAGTCATTTAAACCACCATGACCCTGACCAGAATAAATTTCATATTTACTGAAGACGAATGAAGGAAAGCACTAAATGTGGGGTGCAGCACCACGGAAGCACCTTTTTTGCCCTCGTGTTAATGAATATGACCTTTAACTCCTGCGATTTTGTCAGATCTCCCTCCCAGTGCATGCATCTGCCTTGTGGACACTGTATTTGTTTTCATGCAATAACAAAGTAAATAATATTCATTCAAAACCAGTTCTCTCCCAGTGCATGTAAAAGATCCTGGTAGCGCCTTTTACGCCCAAGCATGGTGGTGCATTACGCAGAACAGACGCACCTGCAGGAAGTCTCCGTCACGTAGCTGGAAGTTGCTGGCAATGAGCTGGATCCCCTTGCCGTTATCAGTCTGTATGCGGTAAATGCACTCGTGGTTGTTGTCATAGTTAGCTGGGTAGTTAGGGGACAGAAGAACTCCTTCACTGCCTACAGAGGAGGCGCCACACTCGGCTGGGCAAAACCCCACGAGCACAGTGTTGAAATAACAAGAGAGAGAGAAAGAAGACGATGGTTGAGGAGGGTTGAGGTGCACCACCATGCTATATCAATTAAACCGGAATAGCAGGGGGCAGAAAATGATCACTTCCCTTTCCGCACACAATAGCACGATGTTCCCCTTGTTAGCTGTGTGGAAGTCTCTAACTTCCCCTAAAGTAGTCCCCTAAAGTAGTGGCTCTCACGGCTACAAGTGGTGCTCACTCGACATAATTAAGCCAGCAGCGCCCTGACAGCTGTTGCTCTGCTTCCTGTTGATAGGCCAGTCCGACTATTTTCACCAGATGGAATCTGGAGCCTTTGTCACTTTGATGGATCACAACTTCAAACTTCGGAGGAATGCTAATTAACGCCGGGCTTTATGTGTTAGTTAGGTATTGGTCACAAAAGCCCAGGGCTACACTAGAATGAAATGTCCTTGCAGTTAATATTCTGCTCTTGTAGGCTATAGTATATGCGCAGATGTTACCTCAGTTCTTGTGTTGACTACCTTCTATTCAAAGTTTTTAAAAAGTATTTAGACTGATTTTGAAGAGAATTTGCTCGAAGAGTGGCTTTTGCTACAATAGGGAACTTGAGCCTCTATTTGAGATAAAAAACAATACATAAATAAAGCTACTGATTTGCCGTTATCTAAGAGAGCTGTATAAAAGAGGGAAAAGAAGCACAACATTGATCCCCCCCCTGCTTCCCGGTATGAACGAGGCACAGAGTAATGCAGCATTTTAATGTAGCCAATATATAAATCTCAATAATTCAAGACTAATGATTCCTGTAGTCATCGCACCAATTAGGAGTAACCATGGTGTTTGTACATCCTCGTACATGCACCACACTTGCACGCACGGCTCCTAAATGATTGACTATGGCAATAATCTGATGTAAAAGCCTTGCACAATAGCCATTGATCATTCAGTCAGCTCTTTTAGACTTTCTGTCCAAAATGCCATTAAAAAAACCAATGAGTAGCTGAGATGATTTCACACTGCCATGCTTATTTTGTCAGATTCTGTTGAGAGATTCACTGATGCAAATCATGAAAAATTACTTTGATAGATTATTAGTAAAATAAGACAAGGTTCAGTCAGTCCAATCCTACAATAGCTTTAAGAAAAGAGAATATAAAAATCTCCACATTAAAGGTCACATGCAAAGGTTTTGCAGAAAGGGTTATTTAACACACTCTGAATTGGTGTCCAAAGAACTGAAATCCATGATGTTTCTCGTGGACTTTTAGATAAACGGTCATTAAGTATAGTACTGATAATACTTTGCAGATCATGCTTTTCATTTGCTCCAGCCTTGTGTGATTGAAAAAAAGACATCAAATAGATTCCCAACAACAAATACAATTCAAAAGAAGTATTATTATGATTAATAAAAGTACTACCTACCCACACACCTGGGCAGGGCTGCACTCCAGACACGCCGACCTCCTCCCAGGCACGTGATCTTGCTCTCTCCTTCTAGCCGGTAGCCCGAGAAGCAGGTGAACACCAATGAGTCACCCACTCCGAACTGGAAACCCACCCTCCGGCTGTAGGCTGGCACACCAGGATCATCACACGGCTCCAGATCATACTCTGGAAATGCACATGTTAAAATTAATAGGACAACATAGGGGCGTGATGCTAAAAAAAACCTAGGGTAAAATGTAATTCAATGCTCTTAAATCTTATTCACAACTGTGATATTTGGTTTATTTACTTTTCTTGCAGGTTATATACCCTTCTCCCAAAACAAAACGAAATGTAATACTCCATATTAAAAAATAAATAAATAAAAATTAACCATTGCGTGCTTTTGAGAAACAGAGCACAGTTCATAGGTCACAGTGAGAACTTTCACTTGTCCGGAATCCAATAAAGTCAGTTCATTTGCGTACTGATACCTGAGAAAGTGATGTTGAAGCCCTCGTAGGACATGGAGAAGTCAGAGATGAAGCGGATCTGGGCGCTGAAGTTTCCGAACAGGCCCGCTTTGATGGAGGGAGGCAGGACGGAGCCTGTGAGGCGAGCCACAGGTTCGTTGAGGCTGCCATCCTCCATGATGAGCAAGTAATCATGCGAGTCCTCCAGGTGGAATGTGTGAAAAAACAGCTGTACCCCTGCAGAGATGCAGATGAGATTAAATCCCTCTACGCCAGAGATGTTTGCTTTTGTCAGTGGGTGCACAAGGGGAGCAATAAAACTAAAAACAACAAAAATCATATTGCCCCTGAAGGCGGGCCAAGTCATAAATCAGGAAGAATCATGGAAGGCCATGTTTACATCTGGTATTAACGTGCGCCTTGGGTAATCACATCACATCACAAGGGGCAAGCTAGGACGGGCGTCTGTTCACATCTGACCAGTTCACTGACCACCTTGTGACTAGAAAGCACTGGCAAAGCTACATGACATCATGTAATAAACAAGGTCAAGTCAAGGTTACTTTTACGCTAATATCAAAATTCAAATGAATCCCCTTGAAAAGGAACATCTAACTGTCCAGTTTCAGTGAGCCGGTCCCCACAGTAACTTCCCATTCCTGTTTTTGACGTGGTCTTCGGCATTTGTCGCCCATCCACCTCCAGGTCGTACATGCCGTGCTTTGTGAGGTGCTTTTCTGCTCACCACGAATCTAAAGAATGGTTATTCGAACCAAGGTGACCTCTCACAGACCTGATGCTTACGAGACATTTTTTTGTTCTGTTGCACACCACTCTGGATAAACTCTAGAGACTGCTGTGTGTGTAAAAGATCAGTGGTTTCTAAAATCCTCAAACCAGCCCGTCTGGCACCAAGCACCACGCCTCAGTCGAAGTCATTGAGATCATATTTTCCCCTGTTCTGATGTTCAGTGTGAACATTGACTGAAGCTCTTGACTTGCATCTGCCAGATTTTATGCACTGCGCTGCTGCCACGTGACTGATAATCCCATGAATGAGCAGCGATACAGCGTTTCCTAAGATGGTGAGTGGATGGTGAGCCTGTAGCTGTAGTATATTTTTTTTCCTGATTAAACGGTTAGGCACTTAGATTGGCTAATAAAAGCTTCGCGTGTACTATTAATGGCAGACAGCGTGGCATTTTGCGCAGCTCAGCTAAACACATTTTGTACGCTTTATTCATCAGTCACACAAAAAGAAAATGCTCACATGCGCTAATGAATTAATGAACGTTACCGTCGCAGGGAGTGTTTTGTTTCGCATCAATCTCGCACACACCCCCTTTATTTTGGAGACATGTCTCATTAAGCCGTAGAAAAGCTCTAACATTTCCTACAGTCCCTACCTTGCATCCAGCTTCACCGCTGCTCTCTGCATCAATCCCAATTCATCCTGCTCACACTTCACTGTACTACAATCATACCTCACTCTGCCACGCTCACACTCACCTGAAGTGTAGCTCCTGTTTTCACTCAGTATATCTGAATAACTCTTTCTGTTCAAGTCCTTCTTCTGATTGCAATTCTGAGTGATAATTTCCGATTATCCTCCCGTTTTCACTCTGTTCCTTCCTCCATATTTGTCATGCACACAGTAGTAGTATTCTGTATTGCTCATGCTTCAAATTCCTGACACTAGAGCTCTTTTTAGAGCGGGTCCATACACAGTGATGACTCTAAACCAGTGGCATTCAACTAAAAATTTAAAGGGGTCCAGTTAGAGAAAATTTTTTGAAGCAAAGGTCCGGAAGATCATAATATCGAACTAATTAGTG
>JAQLOM010000037.1:22591832-22604987 GCA_030068315.1 Chrysichthys thysi | reverse complement strand
AGTAGCCTAGTATAACCTTCTGTTTTGGCTGTAGGTCCGGGTCCATATGGGGCGGCTTCGCGGTCCGCATCCGGACCACGGGCCGCCTGTTAGTGACCTCTGCTCTAAACCGTCTTGCAGCTTACTAATATTTTTAAGACGTTTAACATGTCCACTGGACAGGAGTTTCAGTCTATTAGTTGGCTTGTTTCTGATCATTTTGTGCACTCAACAGCTTTAATAGAACTTTCCACAGTGCTCAAGATAGGATTTTCATTAGTAGCTTGATTCCATGTGAAAACACATGTTAAAATGAGATGCAGAAAGGGCCTCAAAGACATTACCAAGAGTAATCTGCTGTTAATTGTGGCAAAGAGGGTCTAATTGTATCTAAAACCACGATCCACTCAGTTCTGGGAGCTGCAAAATGATCCGCTTCAATGTCTTACCTTTGCCATGAGAGACCTCTATGGTCCACGTGCAGTTCAGAGAGTTTGGGTAGAAATCCGGGAAACCTGGAGAGAGGATGGTTCCGGTTTTTCCGTGCACGTAACCACCACACAAAGCTGAAAGGCAGAGGTGAAAGCACACATATGGTGTTTGATTATTGAAGTTCCAAGATTGATTTGTGTACAGCTTTATTCGTAATAAAGGGCTCCCCCTCAATCTCCAAACACCTGGAGTAGGGTCTGTGACACTGGCGCTGCAGCTTCCTTCGATAATTATTCGTGTGCATCCTTGTATATCAATTTCGGTTTCTTGCTAACAATAACAGCATGCGATACAATGATGATTAAGCCCACGGACTGCCTTGTAAGACTGGATTTGATTAGTATTCCAATTGTGGGTAAAAAATAAATAAATAAATAAATAAAAATTACCCAAAGAAATTGCGACATAAAAAAAAAAAAAATAGAGTCTAGGAGGATTAGATATGGAAATCTAGGTCAGACTCAGTAAACTATATCCCTTGGTGCCGAGAATCTAATATGCACTTTATAAATTCCATAAACAAACTTTAAACTCCTTTCCCTAACTTACTTGTAGAGAAAATGATGGCGACGGCGTGGAGAAAAAAAAGCTTTTCTAAATGAAAAGTATTTAGCAAGCTGGAAAACGGATGTAAAACTATGCTTAATATTCTCACAAAGGTCTCATGTCTACGTTTTAATAGAACAAATCGGAGGCGTTTTGCTTGCGAGGGTATTGAGTTTCGGACACGTTTACAATAACACGCAGGCTTCTTGGAAATGGATATGGAAATGGCACCGCTTTTCATAAACCAAGGTATGGAGTTTGCAGCTCTTGAGGCTATGGTGATGCTAGTGATTAAATGAAGCTTGTGTTGTATACACATTATCATACATGCTGTGGGCCATAATGAAAGCTTAATCTACATGTAAGGTTCTTTCCCTGTAAGACAAATACGATGCAAGTAATAGCACAGCACCCCTCTATAGTACGTAGGCTAGGAGCCCATTCATCATTTCCTGGCAAAGGAACAGGCTGTCAATCAGTGCTCTCTGTAAGAAACCACATTTTAACTCACGACAAAATGTTTAAAAGTGTAAAATCATTGCTCAAAGGGAAACTCGATGTTCTCAATGAAACAAACTCTATTTTGCTGTCGATACTTGCATGCAACCAAATACAAATACATTATTTGGACTGAACAGGGAAGTGTTCTAAAGGAATACAAATACAGATACGTATAGTCTGGGATCTGGGGCCAGGATCCCATAGGACGAAACAAAAAAGTCATTTCGAGCACGAGGTCTTTACTTTTATGTGGCGCTTGAAAGCGAAGCTCGCGGGCAGGTTCGCCGTGGGTCCACAAAATTCCCACCCCAACTTTATTTCAAAAGCTGCACAAAAGGACTTGAAACTAGCCCGCAACTTTATACAATGGGCAGAAGTTCTCTCCCTTGTTATAAGTTCACAGTTGTGCACGCGCATTTCTGATGCACACCATGAAGACAGCCCATGAAAGGCATGTACTGGGCAACATACAGCATATTTCTGCTGGGGTTTCCAAAAAAATTTAATTCATTCTTTCTGTGCAGAGTTTGCATGTTCCCAATGTGCCTGCATGAGTTTCCTCCAGGCACTCGGGTTTTCTCCCACAGTCCAAAGACATGCAAATTAGGTCAACCGGCTACTCTAAATTGTTCACAGGTGTGTTAGCCCTGCTGTAGGAACACCCTGCCCATACCCAGTCAGCTGCGGTTGGCTCCAGCTTCCCCACAACCCTGATAGATAAGTGCTATCGAGAATGGATGGACTGATGGATAAGATATTAACTTGTACACCCATTACTCGCATTTCTCGTTGTTCTTAAAGGCTGGTTTTCCACTGTTAGAAGAACATCTTTTCAGAAAACCATATAGTCATTATAATGAAATCCCGAGTGTCCTGATTTGGGAAGGACATTGTTGTTTTGCAGCACCGTTACCTCGCGTACTCAGTCACATTACAAAGAAGACAGAAATCCGGCTGTTGCTGAAATATATATATATGTCAGTGACAATCAATCCTGTTTTCAATTCTAACAGTATTCCCTCTCACATTTATATTAATAAGTGCTGTGTGTTTTTCGTACAAGTTTCTGGAGACGCAAAGAAATAACTGGAGCTACCTGAAAAATTGGAAGTGGATCAATAATGGATTCTCCCTCAATTGAAGCGCACTGTTTCATAAACCTATAAAACTACTGGTGCAAACCGCGTGCTACTTATCTAATGGCACAGAGCAATTTTTACGAAGCAATCCGAAAAAGAAAAAACCTTTCTTTGTAAAAATTACATAACCAAAGATTACTAAAATCAGCTGTTGAAATAAACCTTTGGACCGAGCAGACAGAAACCAATAAATGGCTTAACATGGTTTAATCATATATTTCTAACTCCTAGAACAGGTATGAATGCAACTGTTCTGTTTATCCCATCTATAATGAACATCGGGCTCAGATGAGAGTGCATCAGACCAAAGCGCATTCCATTAGGCAGGAAAGGCACAGGGGTGATAAGAAGCAGGCAGAGGAGGCAGCTAGAAATTCTGAATGAAATGGGCTGTGGTTTGATTATGCTCACTGGAAAACACTTCGTGTGCTTATTTCAATCCCCCTCCACAGTCACGTGTGCACGAACACACAGCTCAAGTGAGCACACCACCGGAGGTCATTTGCCCTGTTTAACCGACGACTTCTCCGATTTCTTCATCTTCCCTAAATTTATCGGTGAAACTTTTTAACTCATCAAAAATGCATGACTTGGGAGACTGCTTATGCTTTCTCGTGCTGATAAATAAGGCTGGGCCCTCCCTACGAAATAGTGATGAGGAAGTAGACACAGATGGGATGAGAGTAAAAGTCTCTCAGAATTGTCTCATTAGAGTCCTCCATCTCGGTCTTGAAGTTCCCCATTGTCAGCTTTACTACCTGTTACTCATCATTAAACTCTTTACATCAGATAATAATAATAATAATGTCAGTATGTCCACCCTGTTTATTTCTGGTGTTTTGTGTTATGTCTAAAATTCTGGGTGTTTGATGTTCCGTGCAAAAGTTAAATACATGCAGTTAATATTTAATACCAAATTTGGCCACAACTTCAGACCTATGTGCTTTTTTTAAAGATGTTAAAGAAGAGTGACACAAGCAGGGTGGGGTTTGAGGAAGATAAAGGCGTGTCTTATTTACTCACAATTCTGAATCTCAGCTTCAGTACATTTTTCGTATTGAAAGAGAAGTATATTACACCCAGCATCACTATCTGATAGTTTCATGTAACCACAACATTCATCACCCCTTTAAGTCTACAAATACACCCCCCCCCCCCCCCAAATGGGGGACAGACTCTTAAATCAGAGAGATTGCTCATGTATAAATTTGAACTTAAATTGAGCTGCAGGAGCAGCAAGGTCAGCTTGTCTTTTAACTGTGGGCACGTTTTCCTAACAGGAGCTCATGAATGAACACAAACACACTAGCATTATTTTAGTATTTCGACGAATCAAAAATTAAGTGCGATAACGGCCTACACCATGCACGCACAGCACTATTGCATGACCTTGATTTATTATCTTTTGGCTTAATTAAATTGTCCACACCATTAACTGTTGAAGCAAAAATAAAATGCAAAATGTCTTTATTTTATTTTAAAGCTTCTGAATAACAAGTGTGGATGCAATATTGCAGTGATTATTCTGATGATTATAAACTAGAGACTATTCATGCAGGAATATATTAGTAATACACTAGACTCCTATTAGACAGTGCTTGCCATTGTCTCTTACATCTGTGTTACACTGCTCTACATTTCTAACAATTTGGAAAAAACACCAATTTCTTTTTCAGTATGCATTTTCTATCCCTTTTTTTTTTTTTTTTTTTTTTTTTTAAGAAAAAAATGTCTAAAAGACATTTAGATGCTGTTGAAAAACCAAGACTTTGTTGGTTATGCTCAAAAAATATTTCTGGCAACCTCAGAAGAGTGAACCTCATGCAGGTATGCATAGTCTGACTGACGCATCCAGAAAATCAACTAATCTGTGTGATTGAACTCTGAATACATGCAGATTTCCCTGCATTAACACAAATGACGTTCGAATTCTGAATACAATCCAATATTTCTAACCCTTCTAGTGTCATTGTTTCTGAATTTCATACTGATAGATAGATAGTGGGGAGGAGTTACCGTCACAGCTGGGCAGCGCATGGTTCCACTGATGGTTCCTTTCGCAGACAATGGGCTCATCATCACTCAATGTGTAGCCGTTATCACAGCTAAAAGTCACCTGGGAGCCAATGGCAAAGTTATCGCCATGCCTCTTGCCATTTACAGGAATCCCAGGGTCCAGGCATGAGTCACTTTCCATCATGATACCTGCAGAAATGTAGAGAACTATTTCATTCTACCTCCGGGGCCCAAAAATGAACAGAGGGAAGTGTCAGAAACACTTCATACAGTATAAATCATCTGTGGTTAGCTCCCCATAGAGCTCTGTATTGCTCTCTCTCTCTTACTATGAAAATTAAAATTATATATTTTTTTAACACTTTATATTTTATAAACCAGTCTTTACTATATGGCCGTGTGATATCTAATATAATGACAAATGACCCTACAAAACATGTCTGGGATTTTGCAATACATTTTTTGTATATTTTTTTTTATCATTAAAAAGAGACAGGAAGCAGCTGACGATGTTAAAATGACTTATTTAATATCAGAAATTGTAAAATCTTATGATTTTTTGCAGATTCTTCAGAAGTCATTATTATTGAAAAAATAAATTACAAAAGAAATTCTAGAAATAATTATATTAAGTATAATGTTATGATGACCTTTCAAAGTATTTCTGAGAATACTGATATGATATTTTCGTTATATCTCCCACCCCTTATTCAGTATCATTAAAGCTTTCTTCAGCATTTTCACCCCAAGACTACGGTGATATTTTTATGTGCAAACCCTGAAGATAACCTTATCTTTTTTTTTTTTTTTTTTTTTTTTTAAGAGCTTCTAACTAGATCATGCTAGCAGTTTATGATGCCTGAATAATGATCCATCACGTCCAATAAGTGACTGAAGTGATGCCTATTTACATAAAGCACGCTGTCAGAATCGGTTCATTCTGAGCTTGAATATCTTTTAAGCGATTCTGGCCATCACCTCTCCACCCTCTATCATACTCTCAAGTGTCGTGCTCTCTCAATCTCCTGTTTTCCTTATGCGGTGAATATGATTACATTTGTGTCATTCAACTCAGTCCAAAAAAATTAAGCAGTTTTCCTAAATCACCTTGTGCTGGTCATGGAAGCTTCATACAATTTTTTTTTTTTTTTAAATTTTGACTCTACAATGATTAAACATTTTCAGTGAGATGTCAATATTAATAGCAATTTAGAAAACAATACATTTTCATTGCATGATAATGTACTGATGCTTGATTTGTAACATGGCTCACTTGACTGGAATCTTATCAACGCATTATTAAAATTTAATCATGCTGCGAATCTCTAAACATCCCCTTGCCTATTTGACGCTACAGCAGAGTTAATAATTCAGTAAGGCTAGTGATCTCTCAGTTATCTACTGCCTCTCGTTGTTATTATTATTGGTCATGTAATACCAATACTTATTCTACTGTGGGAAAAGAAAAAAGAAAAAAAAAAACACGTCTCATTTGCCCTTGGAGAGGTTTAAACGACTGGAATGCAGCCCAAAACTCTTTTGTAACTAAGAAAAGAACCAGCAGGTGAATGTGGGCAGGAGCACAATCCTCTTGGGAGACATGAAGCAGAAACAGCTTCTTTACCTGCTGTAAAGTGCATTTAGTGTACTGTATGTGAGCCAAGAGCTTTCACACCTTGTCTAGTACGCTACGTTTGGACTGAGGCAGCACCTCAGAGGCAGACTCACTCTCATAGCGGATCTGGAAGCCCTCGCTGGAGCGGCTGTTGTCGGTGGTGAACAGGAGGTACATGGAGCTTCCAGTACTGATGAGGAAGTGGGGAGCCTGAGTACCGTGGTACTCGCCAATCAGAGGGGACGAGTTGGAAGGCCCATCTCGAACCTCCAGCGTATCATAATTAACCTCTGTCTGAAACCTAAATGGGGAAGAGTGTCTGGTTATGGCTCCGATCGTTAGCAGAATTACTCTAATGAGACAGATTAGCTGTGAAAGATAATGGGCAAAATGGTTGGAATTAAGTAGGTGTGAAACAGTATGGATAACTGCACAGCCGACAGTTTGTGGTACATCCCAAAAAGTAATAAAGATCTTTTTTTTTTTCTTTTTTCTTTGTGCAGTGTCATCATCTAAACCGCACTGGAGTAGCATAAACGTTTCAGACTTCACAACCATGCTGGGCCACTATTACTTTTGTAAAATGGAGGCGGGGTTGGGAGAGGACATAGATGTTAAGCTGGTGCAGCAGAGAATCGATACCTGTCAAAAGAAATCTTGATTGCGTGATCCTTCCTGGCTTCGATCACCCATTCACAGTTGAGAGAGTCTTTGTAGTAGCCTGGCCAGCCGGGGGACAGCAGAACTCCCGCTGGAGCAGTCAAATGCCCACCACAGGGAGCTTGTTAAAGAAGGAAACAGAAAAAAAAATATTCGATCAAACCCTGCATATGATATGAGGAAGGTGGGAGCATCAAGCAAAAGACATTTCATTCTCTTCTAGAGCAATGTGAAAATAAGGCCTACCTTCACAACGGGGCACAGCCGCGTTCCATACCACGTTGCCATCCTGGATGACGCAAGTGATGGACTCTGAACCGTGCGTTTTTATGAAGCCCTCGTCGCATGTAAAGAGGACTGAGCTTCCCAGTAAGAAGTGCTCTCCGAAGCGCTGACCATTAATGGGGATGCCTGGGTCATGACACTCATTCTGGCCAAAGGCTGGAGTAGAAAGATGAAAGTGAAATTCAGTGTCTGTGTCAAAATAGCAGAATTTCAGAAACTGCACAATGCAGGTCATATCAGATCTCTTGTTTGAAATGGTAGACAGGGGGGGAAAAAAAAAGTGTCTGTTCCCAAAAATCAACTCCTGATTGTAGTGACCTACTTTCCTTATCTGCAAAGTAGTTCTGGATTTATACTTTTTTTGTCTAACCCACAATCTTAGGATGGAGGACACAAGCCTTGACTTCTTGGCGCGCGCGTGTGTGTGTGTGTGTGTGTGTATGTGTGTGTGCACACGCGTGTGTGTTTACATCCAATTTTCCCCTAGAGGCAGATGCGCCTGGTGCTCTGAGTGGCACACGGGTATCATGGGTGTCAGGTACGATTCTTCAATTATTTGCCAAGTTCCAAAGCCGCCACTATAAAAGCTCAGCCGAGCTATTTTTTTTCTAACCCTCATTTAGAGAGTAGCATCTGTCTTGTGACAGGAAGACGGCTAATGCATGGGATCCAGTGGCCTCAGAGCAAAGCTCACAACCTACGGGCCTTCCTGTTCCTTTGTGAGACATCACTTCCTGACTAAGACAGTTCAGGTTTCATCATTATAGGCTCCACTGGTGAGATATTAAACCACACGAACTTCTGACACTGACAACTCGCAAATAGCTGCTGTCATACACCATCTCACATAAAAAAGAAACACATACAACCGGCCACCTGGGAGCATCTGCGGAAACAGAGACTTTCACTTACACACACACAGTATATGGGAAAAACTAATAATTATGGGTTTTTGGTTTTTTCTTTTTGGGGGGGGGTCTAATTTTTGGTATGGTTTGGGTCTATTTGCCTCCTTAAAGGGAAGAGGCCCTGCAAATCAATACAGTGCAACACTTCCAGAACCTTTGATGAAACAATTTTATCCAGACTCTTAAAAATAATATGTTTTCATACAGGATATACTGTAATGGAAATTTTACCTAAATGTCAGTTCAGACAGGATATATATTACTTCATTTTATTTTTCAATATTGGTCAAGTTTCAGATCACTGGCTGTCCCTCTACGGGCATGACACCCATTAACGCATGGCATTCTCAGTCAAATCAAGATGAAAAATATTATTTCTGGAATATTCTATTCTCCACAAACGTACACCCCAGCTAAAGAAGTGTTAGATAACATAGTAAACATAAAAGTAAACATTTAATCAGGGACTTTGCCAAGATTTTATGTCACAAAACAGGGGCCAAGAGTTAATTAAAGGTTAATTACACGCCGTATACTAAAGTGCTGATTTTTAAAAGCCTATTCTAAAAAAAAAAAAAAAATAGAAAGGCTTAGTTAAAAACACAATTTCTATCAACATGTTACTTTACTGTTGTTTATATGAGCAAGACAAACTCAGTGTGCTGCTACGTTGATTTGAATTAGACAGCACAATTAAACATTTTCTATCTTGCATGTGCAAAAAAAACATCAATTTAGCACAAATTTCTTCAACAAACAATATGAAATGATTACACTCAAGGGCAGCTAGACATCCCTGTGATTCGTCAAGAAAAACCTACATCTCAACAGAAAAGGCCGGTAATAATAAAATGGAGTGTTTACTTGTGTAGGTGATGTTGAAGCCCTTCCCCGTGTTGGAGTGGTCCGACTGAAACTCGAGACGCATGATGTTGCCATTACTGGCAATTTGCGAGGGCACGTCCTTCCCAGAGAAGGTGCCAAACGTGGTGGGCTCGGGCATTCCATCATCCTTCACAATGAGATAATCAAACTGAGGCTCCACGTCGAAGTCGCTGAATATGAGATGGATCCGACTGCCCGCCTCGGCTATGATGAGCCACACGCAGTTCATGTTGTTGCCGTACTCTTCGGGGTAGTTGGGGGAGAGGATGATGCCCGACGGCGCAGTGAAATTGAAGAAGCAGGAGACTGCAGAGGATAGGAGAGAAATGGGAATATAACCATCCATGCCATCCATTATCCACTTGCACTGAGAAAAGTCTATTTTCATTCCTGAAGCATTTGCAAAGAACTTATTTGGGGGCTTTTGCGCTCCACCCAAAATTGTACAAAGTGCAGGGGCAAGGGGTCTTTAAAAGAGAAATCCACCTTATTGAAAGGCTTTTAATTCCTATTATAAACGTGATCTTCAATGCTATCCAAAAATAATTTTATAATACATTTTTCAGTTCACACGGCTTTTCCCAACATGTTTAGATAACACTTTCCTACATTACCCACAGTCCCACTTGACTACCCACTAAGGTGCTTGAGGAATTTAGCCCTCAATTTCTCTGCACCTAATGATGTTTTTAAGCAGCAGTGCTTTCGTCCTTTATTTTGACTAGCCCTCTCACCTCCTTCCCTGCTCAGTCATTGCAGTGCTTCAACTTCCATGAGAATACCCCGGTCAACACCATGTTGGAGATTGCTAACTAGCTGAGCTGGGTATTTGCTGCAACTCAACTGCATTATTTAGCTGCAAACTTGAGTCCAAGGTTTGCTTCGAGTCCAGTGCTTGCTGGTGCATTTCTCATTAATATGTCATTGAATGTTGTTGGAAAATCATGAGTGAGATAAGAAACTCGTACTCTTTTGTTTTCAGGAGCCGAAAGCAATTATAATTACCTCACACATTTGAGATGGGTGAATATTTTTCAGTTTTTAATCACCACGGGAACTCTGCTAGTGATTGTCCACTTTCATATCAGTGTGCCACATAACTGCTGACTTCTCAATGACAATTCAACACAACCTGACACATTTGCCCAAGAATCACTTAAGCACAAACGTTGCAAATATAAACGTATTAAATACATCTTAGGGCGAAGTTTTCCTCAAACCAAGACTAGAATTTGAGAACGAGCTGCTTGGCTGATGCAGGAGATGACTCAAGTGGTCTGAGCTTGGCTAGAGCCCAAAAGGCAACAAACAATAACAAAATGATTAATTCACAAGGTGCCTGCCCAAACTACAAAGCACTCAGACACGGAAAAACATCTTACAATGAACACGTCGCCAACATAACTGGGAGCTAGCGACATTCTTCCTGTAAAAACATGGCACGCAAAACAAATGAGGTTATAATAGATCACGAAAAGTGTCAGCTCAGAAACGGCAGCCAACTCGCTGCCATTCTGATTGGCATCGTCGATCTGTCAAGCCTCTCCAGTGCAGTGCGTTCATCATTCTAAATGGCAGAGTGTTAATTATAGCTGCACAGTTTGGAAGAGGACTTACAGACGCAGCTGGGTTTGTTTCCAGACCACTGGTTGTTTTGCTGGCACGATATAGTCCTCTCTCCGACCAGCTCGAAGGCAGCCTGACACTCAAAGGTCAGCACGTCACCATGCAAAAAACTGTCCCCCTTTCGCTTGCCATAGGCTGGGACTCCCGGGTCTCCACACCCTCCTTTGTCAATCTCTGTAAGGAAAGAAAAATACAGTCAATTAAAGAATTACAGAATTACTGGCACTCCTGCAGTAGAATGGGCAAAAACAACTTTGTGTCCTGCACAAGTAAGGTAATGGATTAACATCAAGTAAGGGTGTACAGGAGTTGACCATTGATGCATTGGAGCTGTTTTGCAATTAGTAGGTTTTGGATCTTAAGGAAATTGTTGCCACCATCATGATGTCTGTACCAGCATATTTCACCCTGAAACCTGGGTTTGCTGTAGATGGAGCTTTTAGAACAGTAATGACCTCCATCATCATAAATCAACACAGAAATTGTTACCGGAACAAAATCATTTAAAAACCCGTGGTCTGAATTGAAGAGGGAAGACCACATGCACAAATCTATGAATATAAAGCAGCTTGAAACGGTCTGTATGGACAAGTGGCCAGCATCCTTCCATAAGTGTTCTTTTACCTTGTTAGACAAGAAGAAGAAGCTGGATCCTGGTGTTCTCCGCAGAGCAAGCTTAATTTAGAAACCAGTCATTTGCAGAAGAAAGAACCACTGTCAGAATAAAAAAGGCTAACATTTATCTTAGATTGCTGACATTAATATACAAGACTGTTGACTCCAGGTTCGACATGTTGTACAGTCTGAGATGCAATTCTGCTCACCATGTTTGTAAAGAGTGCTTATTTGAGTTACTGTAGACTTCCTGTCAGGTCAAAGTAGGTCTGGCCATTCTCCTCCAATCTCTCTCAACACCAAGGTGGTTTCACCTAGCTATATCTTCAGTTCTGATTCTGAGAATTATCAAAATGAATACAGTTTCATCCGGTGTGGTAGAATGTGCAGCGTTTCGCAGAAATTCTTTCAGCAAATGTATCAAAGGACACAGGAATTTCCATGGACTTCTCACTGCCAGTACAAGATAAAAACAGCAACTCTTTATCCAAAAGGAAAAAGAGAGAACGAAAGAAACAGATTGTCCCAGTTAAACAGCATTTTCCATCATTTGCGTGAAGCATTCAAACATGATACATTGACTGGTTGAGTAAATTACACAACATGCTGCCTTTCACAGTGCTAAGCCTTGTTTTCTGAGGATTAAAGATCTTTCCTCGTAGGAAATACTTTGCATTCAGGGTGAAAAATGGCCTCCAGCAAAGACGTGGACATAGCAGAGAGACAGGCTGTGAAGGTGAAAGACTGCCCTGCTTCCACATGCCTTCTCATTTCCATAAGCTGGTGTAGATAGTTTTATTTTATTTTGCTTTCTTAAATCCTTTAATTCATTCATCATTCATTCATTCATTTAGTAAAATGACTTTAGTAAATAGATTTTTTTTTCTATCTATCTATCTATCTATCTATCTATCTATCTATCTATCTATCTATCTATCTATCTATCTATCTATCTATCCATATATATACACACACACACACATGCATATATATACATACATATGTATATATATATATACAATGTCCATTTTGGTGAGTGTTTAGTGAGCACTTGACTGACCCAGCCAGCTTTAAATCTACAATCTATTTTTTTTTCTCCACAAGGTGTTGAGTACAATTAAAATACCTTTGAAGCCGCCAGGGGCAATTAGTGGTCAGATTTAAAAAGGCGCAAGGTCTATCGGCTTCGAATTAAACCCATGCTGATCTTATGATTGAGAAGCCATCGGCTAAGTGCACAATTAGGCTAATGCTTGCCAGGCTGGAAACGTTCTTTATCTGACTCTAAATCAAAAAGAGGGAGCAATAACAATATTCACCTTAATTAATGTGCACTTTTAGCAAGTGGTGTTGAAACAAAATGAATGCTAATTAAATTATCCAATAATAATAATAATAATAATAATAATAATAATAATAATAATGTGTTTACCTGGTTAAAATTCCATTCGCACCATTACCATAAGTGCTCGACAAGCCAGATGCGTTTCAGTTGTGCAGAAGTAGATTTGACTTATTTGTTTTAAATGCTAAGTGCATCTGTCGTTTAGGAATGTGGCCATCTGTACAACAGTAGTCTTCACGAAAAGATCCCATTTTTTACGCTGCGCAATCATTCATAAATCTGTTTTAGCTTAAACAAATGATCCATAATAATCAGTTTAAACATCTCAGATGTGTTTTTGAAACATCAGTTAACTGTATTCTAGAAAATCAAGTCAGCATGCTATGCTGTTAATTATATATATAGGCAGGGGGTAACTCAGGGGCTTAAGATGTTGGACTACTGATTAAAAGGTTGGGAGTTCAAAGCCAAGCTGCCACTGCTGGGCCCTTGAGCAAGGCCCTTAACCTCAAAATGCTCAGTTGTATAAATGAGATAAAAATG
>JAQLOM010000037.1:22572153-22585416 GCA_030068315.1 Chrysichthys thysi | reverse complement strand
TTATGAGGCATATTGTGGGTGTTTATGGTGCTTTCAAGCAGCTTTTAGCTCACGATGCAAACATGCTAATATACCAGGCCGTACAGTTCATAACGGTTTATTACGAAGGAAAAAAAAAAGGACAGCGACTGCGCCCGTGAACATCCTCATAAATCATTATGAGCCAAATTAGTGTTAGGACTTGGCTTTCAAGAACAATTTGGTTTCGTATGCTTCAAAAGGTACGTAGCTTTATTCCTTGTTCCGCTCGACTCCTCGGTCTGCTCACCGCATACGTCATGATTTTCCACGCAACACAAGAGGATTAATCAGAAACTGATTGTCTAACAGAGAAAGTTGTGAGAACAGTTTACCATTTGTCAGGTTTTATTAAGCTGGGACTTAATCAGGAGCCCACGCTGTTTAGAGACAGGCCCCTGCTAACTGCCATGAGTAATAAAGCTATAAGGTAACGGAGATGCATCTATTTTAAAGCGTGTTTGTCCAGAGTCAACGCTGTGCATGCAAGGACTTTGACAAGAGTTTTCCTTCTTTATACATACGGCTTTGAGGGCGAATCGGGCGAAAAGGTTGGAATGATGTTGAAAGTGTGGTTCATTATTTAATCTGTTTGATATAATAAAGCATAACAACTAGCAGCAGGTAGTTTTCTCCACCTCTCAATAGTGGCATGCATGTTGCTTGAAGCAGGATAGCAGGCGTTTCCAGTGGCATGGTTTTTCCACAAATCTCAGCAATGTAGATTTTTTTTTTTTTTGAGAGTGGAGTACATTAAATGCATCATTTCTTTACACTGTGCACCATCAACCTACTTTACTTTACTTTAATGATCCCATAGATTACATATTTTTTTACCTATATTTTTATGGCCATATATTATAGGGGAATCACCGATTCCTGAGAAAGATTGTTGATATTTGAACTCAACTGCCCAACAAATACACAACTCCCTTCAGTGCGCCTTCAGAAGCTCCACCCCTCAGATTCATCGATGGCATTGCCAAGGCAAAAGCACTGAAAATGATGCATCTACTTTTTCCCTGTTCTGTGATTGGCTGGAATAGTGCTGTCCAAACCACTTTCTTTTCTTTGCCTGTTTACAGAGCCAGGGATTTTTTTTTTTAAAGCGCACACAGAACGAACAGCTAGCACACAGTGAGGAGATACTTTCTGAATTTGACAAATATTGAATCTGGATTAGAATTGATGACTGCACCTTTAATGCTTTATGCTAACGTGGGTGGAACAGGGCAAAAAAACGGCACATTTGGGTACATTTTACTCCAAAAATGGCCTCTTTTTAGACAAATACAGAAATAAGACTATTTTTGTATTCCGAGTTGGTCAGTGACTCAATAAGTTCAAAAGTTATATCAATATTTATGCAGGGAAAGAGCTTTATATTCACAGCAGGCCCGCACAGGTGCTTAAGTTGATTTTCTGGTCGACCCTTTCAGATAATTAAAATTACCTGTGTGCAGTTCAGGTCTTCAGAGTTGCCAGATTTGTTGTTCCCTCACTATTCGTTATTTCGCTTTGGCTACATGGTCCAAAAAGCAAAAAACGCACTAGATGCAATATAGTCAATTTGGCTAGCCATAACAAATAAGAACATCCAATTCCAATTACAACAAAAGCTTTCATGAAGCTTTTATTTCAGTATTTCAGTCACACGCTTCTACTACACATCCGTCAAATTTTACACATCTCGGAGTACTGTAACAACTGGGGTGGTTTCGCAGAGAAATTAATCTGTCAACCCTTTAAAAATCATGTTTGCTAGCTCGTAATACTTTCAGGGGGGAAAAAAACAAAAAAACAACAACAAAAAAACACTACCAACCCGGCACCCATGTTGTGACTTGATGAGCATGTAGTTCCAAGTGAGTCTGCTCATAGTAGGAAACCATGTGCTTTGTGCACGGGTCTGCAGTGCGCAGTTTCTCAATAGGCATCATTTATCTTCAGCACATGTTCTATGTTCTCGAGCGCATTAGCCTCATATCTATATAATTTACCCCTTACATTTCCATACAATGGCATTTCTCCACAGGTCTCCACTTTTGTGACCCTCCTGAAAAAATATCAATATAATAGCTAGCGAGAAAGAAGACAAAATATACTCACACAGGAAGTGCAGCAACCAGATGCTTGTTTCTATTATTAAAATTGACATCTGTCTTTATAAAGCATGTTACTTTGACACACCGAGAAAATGACACAAGCTCCTTTTGATTGTATGGTCAAGTCCAAAATAGAGTATTTAATAATATGAATGATTTAGGTGAAAGAACTACATGATTTAATACCGCTTGTCCACTGAGCTTGCCATTTAAGGATTTCTTTTTCTAACGCAGGGAATAAGATGATATAAATAATGGAGGTTATGAAAGCACAGCTGCATCCATTTGTAATGATTTTGGGATGAGGCATAAATTGTGTGTTCTGTCCAGAGCTCCTCTTACAGTTCTAGTTGATACACACCACGGAGACGACTTGTTTCGACACCAGGACTTTTTCATCACTATTGTTTGGTGGGGTTTTTTTTTTTGTTTGTTTGTTTTATTTTTTGACTTTTTGTCATGTCATTGCCTCTACATGTTTTTGCTGGCTGAAATTATCAGCGTGTTGGCCTCGCATTTCTCAAGAAGAGGAAAATTGGGTATGGAATTGTGTAGTGCACTCAAAAGTGCGAACAGATGAGCATGTCCTGCCCATCTCCTCTTCAGTAGTGAACACAATAAGTACAACAAACGCTTCAACATGATTACACTTCACCTGGGAGGAAAAAAAAAAAAAAAAAAGATTGCAGTTGCATTTCACCAAACCACTATCTTTAATTTAGGTAGTAAAATTCCACCTGTATGCCAAACACGCGTGATCAGGGTTCATTTCGTGGATTCCTTCATCTCCAGTATGCACCTGTTTTTTTTTTTCATGTTTATTATTATTGTAATTATTATTACTATTATTTCTACAGTAGAAGTAGTAGCAGCAGCATGCTAGTTTTTTTTTTTAAATATTCTTTTTATTTGCTCAGTGCTTATTTTAAAAATATCCATGTCCACAAATATAACGTGTTAAATATTCACTCATAAATGTCCGCTCTTAAATGTTACATTCTGTATTAGTGAGCACCTTTTGTGTTGTTAAAAGGTGCTTAACATCTTACCAATGTCAGCAATACTTATTTGCATACTGTATTTGTCTAAAGATTTAATTTATTTAGTAGCAAATGTGTTACAAAATTCATTTCATGGTACGCGATTTGTAACAAATAACAGCAGTAAGCGGTTGCAAAAGGACTCGTTACATACTTTACGAGACTTTAATTTTTGCCGATATCTATGAACCCAGGCATGCTTTTTCTGATCACTTCAAGTACACGTCTGCAAGTTTTTTTGTTTTCTTCCTTTTTTTTTTTATTTAACTTGCGTACCATGATGAATCATTAATGTATTCTCCTTATACTACTTAACCATTATTAATGATGTACTTTTATGATGCACACATCCTTTCAGGGACAAGTGCTTATGCACTTAACGAAGTTAAGTGTTACTTAAACTTGATTAGCTGTTACGCAATTAGCATAAAAACACCACCTAATACGCATTACTTAACCATACGTGTGTGTCGGTCTGGGAAAATCTGTCGGATGATACCGAGTCCTGGTAAATGGGGGGAAAAAAGACTGGTTATGGTTAAAATGATTTTTTAATCTGTTCTCTAATCCTGACTTTATCATTTGCTTTGAAAGATCACGTTTAACAAAAACAGACCCTGTTTAAAAATGCATCTTGGGTGATAGGCCCACAAGTGGACAGCGCTAAATACAGGTGCAAATGACCACCAAGAGGCATTCAAGACACATTCACTCAAACCATTTGCTGATGTGGTCAGGGACACATCTGACCACATATCTTTTGTACTGTAAATGCTAATGCAACAAGAAGGAAGTTCCAGGAAAATACATCATCATTACTGCAGGACGTGGAGGTTGTGTTGGTTACGGCAGGCCAGTGCTCGAAAAAAACCAGAAAGAAGCACAGACGTATGCGGTTGGAATGCAAGAAAATAATGAATATGTGGAGCAGGTTTAATGTTTTTAACATAACTGTGCTAGGGGTACTCTGACTTTCTCGCTGAAGTGAGGCAGTAAAGAACTCTGAGCACAAGTGATCAGCTAAACACCTTGGAGACGCATGATAGACAGGTGTGAACAATGATGTGTCTTGGCTGTCCAATTGTGACCTGATCGTTCTCTATCCATCTATCTGTCTATCTACACGTATATGAGAATCAATAAAACAGAAGCGATAAAGCAGAAATTCAATAAAGACTAAAGAAGAAAATTCAAAAGTCAGTATTTCCCTGAGGAAAATCCTGTTGATGTTCTTTTGGGACATGAAGGTTCCTACTATGGTGCACGTCCAAGCACAGAGTGAACAGTGCAAATTACTGTGCATTGCTGCGAAATGAACTTAAACCTGCAATTCACAGCAAAAGAAGAGGAACGCTGTCCAAAACAGTCTTGCTGCAGCATGACAATGCACGTCCTCATACAGCAGCAGCGACAGTAGGGACAGTTCAACGGCTCGGGATCCGACGTCTTCCATGTCCTCCTTATAGCCCAGATCTGGTGCCGAGCCATTATCACACCTTCGGTCCTCTGAAGGACGTTTCCCTCTGATGATGAACAATACAACAAATGTGTCGTTTTGCATGGGGACTATGTGGAACAGTCATATGTTCAGTTTCTCATAGTTCATCCTATTAAAGCCATTAAATGTATTTTACCTTTACTTTTTGATTCTCCCTTGTTTATATAAACCATAATGATTCCCATTTGTAAACATCATTTTGGTTAAAAATTCATGAAGGCATAAGAGTGATAAACAGCTCACTCCTGTGTTAAGCAACCTATAATATTAATAACTAATCCTCATTGTGAATTTGAAAAAAACGCTAGTCAGTTAAAAAATTAAAGACATCACATCGCACAATAGTTAGTAATTAATCATACTTAAGAGTGATTCATAATTATCGCTTATGCATGTATGATTTATCAAAGGGAGATAACTCTACAGACTAAAACCTTATTTAAAAACTGAAAACTGGAATTAAACGTAACAATGCAGGACATGTGACTATATTCTAAAACCTAAAAGGGCACGCGAAACATTGCAAGTACTCAAAATTCAAGACGTTACATAATGCCTTAATGAAAAAAGGGGGGTCCAATGAAATACTAAGAAACTCAAAAAACCATGTAAATATTTCTAAGAATCCAATTTTCACAAGATGTTTCTGATATGATTCAAAACGAAACCCTTTGTGTAAACTTGAAGCAGAATGCCAAACAGAAGCATGTCATATAATCAAAACAGGAAGACACAAAACAAGCAGGAAGACCACAGACCTTGTCCAAGGATGTTGGACAATAAATTCAGGATGATCCCTAATATCAAATTCGACTAAAATAAAATGAAAAAGGAAAGCTTTAGCGCTAACACAGTACACTAAAACGGTACATCTATTTTAAGGTGAGCAGATTCCGTTACATATGGTAATTCATCACTTCAGCATTTGTAACTGAGCATATACAGAAATTATGTAAGCGATGCGAGTTTAGAATGTACATACGGAATATATTATTTCAGTAAATGTCTAAGGATATGGTCTCTCTGAAGCGCTAAATTCATAACGTGTTTACTGACTGATATAGCCCTACAGATCAGGGACAACATTATTCAGTCTCAGAGAGGAGAAAAAAAGTGACAGGCATAATTTAGGCAGAATGGCAAGAGGTATTATTTCTCTCTGCAATACAATACAGGTTGAAGGCTATGCAGATGGGCTCCTGGGTCCACAGCCTCATATTTCTTGCATTACGTCCAAAACAATATCTACTGGCTTCACGGAGGAAAAAAATAAAACAAACGCTTTTCTCTCATAATCTCATAAACATTCCTTGCATACTTAAAAGAGAATGCTGGAATAATCCAGACTGACCTTCTCGGGATCTAGTGCTGTGATGACCCACACGCAGTGGGCGTTGTTCTCGTACTGGACGGGGTAGTTTGGAGAGGTGATGATACCTTTGGGACCTCGCAGGTTCGATCCACATGTTCTTGCTTTTGTGGCGGCAGAGAAATAAAAGCAAGAAGAAAAGAAGTAATTAAGGCAGGAGAAGATTTTGATTGTGTGGTACAATTAATGGAGCTAAAGGCCATATTTTAAGGGCAAATGCATGACTGCATTTTGTTGAGAAACAAAAGTAACACCCAAACTCTGGAAGCTGAACAAAATTCTAACTCAGCTTCAGATTTTATAAAATCATCAAATAAACCCCAAGTAACAGTTTAAGTATATCCAGCACAACACAACACAATATAATTTATAATGCTTATAAATATCACATTGTTATAGGAACAAATATCAGTCAATTAAAATGAATGATCATTTCAAAGCCCTGACAAAAAGGACAGCTGATGTATTTTTTGTGGGACTCAAAGGATGTACAAATCCTGGAAGAAATAGAAACAGTTCAACTGAAAAAGTAAAAAGTCACCATGAGGCCAAAAGTATGTGGACACCTAACCAGTACACCCATATCTGGACCATACCCCAAACTGTTAGAGGTAATACTAACAAACAAAACAGGGACGTTCAAAAGACACGTACAAGTGGTCAGGTGTTCAAAAACTTTTGGCCATAGAATGTACACGGAAAGAAAGTACACAGGGCGGTTGTGCATTAACAAAAACATTCCACATTCATTTATTCATCTTTAGTAATTGCTGAGTATCTCAGTTACTAAAAGTCAGGGTAATTTTTCTTATTTTGGGAAATATGACTTAATAAATTCATTAGAAGCTACTGCAGGAAGGTACAAAGAAAATTAACAACTGCCTGGGTGGGATTTAAAAACAGAAAACAGGACAAGCATGTCACCGGTTATAAACTTGAGTGACGTAGCTGAGGTTGAGGAACTGTTAGGGTCAGAATTCATACACACCATGCTGCCATTTCCTACCTCATTTCGGCTATGCCCACATCAAATACGTAGTTTTCAAGCACAAAGTAGATGCAGGTAACATTAGGTTATACCCCTATGGTGAAGATATGAGATTTTTGCAGCACAATATTGCTTTCTACTGGTTTCAACCCAGAGGTCCTTTAACCATATAACACACTATACCACCGCACAGTCCAACACAGTTAACAGCTCGGCGTCACGTCCTCGGTGACTTTTATTTCCAGTGATTAAGTCAAGAAAACAACAGCTTTGTACTTTTATATTTTAAGTCACGCCTGAGTATTTGTGGCCGCCACCGCTGATGGATCACAGATTCTTTTTCCACCAACGCTCCTTTTTTCACTTCTCTCCTGTTCTGTACAGAGGTATTAACTGCTCTTTGTGTTTAGTCAGGGATTATCTTTGACAACTTAAAAGAAGAGCCTGGCTTCTTTACTGTCTCATCCTCAGTGGGACAACGCTAGGGTTTTGGAAATGTGGAGTGTGAGAAGATTAGGTTGGAGATATGGGTTGACGCCATTGTGAACATACTCTGAAAATATGGGGGAAAAACGGTCAAGAAGAAGCAATATAATGCAACACATCTGCAACAATTTGACTTGCGGATGAGTAAACATAACAATGGTGCGTGAAGAATTATAAAATCTTTTTTGTAAATAATTTAGCAGTATAAAAACTTGCCTGTCTCTTGCCTGCATTATTTGCAAACCGACCTTACGCACATCTCTAAAAACAGATCTCTAAAAACAGAATGCTTGCTAATGAAGCGACAGCCAGCGAGCTGAATGAGCAGTCGAAAGGAGCTCATACCTCATTTACAGGTCTGAAGCCTGCTCTATAATTAAGTCGACATAATCTCTTGAGATCCCCAGGAATTCAGGGCGAATTATTAAATGATGAGGCTAAAGAGTTTAACTTTCCCTTTTACACCTGCAGCCTGTAACTTAACCTTGGAAAAGCTATTAAGTATTACCTTTAAAGAAGATACTTGGTGATGCAGATGCAAATAAAGTACGGGGCTCAATCAACGACGTGCAACAATGCCCAAAATAACAACATATAAATGTCAAAAACTATACATGGACGGTTAAAATACAAAAACTTAATTCATTTTGATTAACGCCTTCAGGGGGTCTGTGTCCTCTTTGCCTTTCAGGACAGGAACAGTCCAGGTTTCAGCCTGAACCCCATACGCAAGGTTTTTTTTTCTTGAATGCATCAATTATGGATTATGATGTAGCGCTAATTTTTCATAATATAGTCATATAGTCATTTTGGACATGGCAAGGAGCACTATTACTAAATTTTATTCTAAACTTTAATTGTTTCACTCCAGAAAAACAAAGTGAGCACAGCATTTGACAATGAAAGAAAAAAAGCAAGAAAGAAAACAACAGTTATATTATCACTGATGTAACTGAACTGTCATTCAAGTGCTATTTTGCCATTTGTATCATTTTGTTCTACGATACCTACACTACTTGAGAGAAACAAGAGGAAATGGAAACTCATTTTACAAAGCAGATAGCTGAGTGTTACAGAAAATTGCCCCCTCACCTGCAACACACAAGCGAGCCCAACAAACTGGAGATGCATGTTAGAGATTGGAAATAAACACCCCATCATTTAAAAAAAAAATATTTTAACCAGTTATTTATTTATTTATTTATTTTTACGTGAAGTCAGACCAGGCACAAAAAGGGATTTTCTCCCCCTATACTCACATCTTTCGTTTTTACTTTTAAGCTGAAATCTAAATGAAAACACCTCAGCTAACTCTGTGATTCCCCTATTAGGCAAACTCATAACTGTCTATGCAAAAAAAAAAAGTTACCATATATGGACACCTAACCAGTACACCCTTATCAGGACCATTCCCCAAACTGTTAGAGGTAATTCTAATTCTAATTCAAACAGAGCAGGGAGATTCAAAAGACACGTATAAGTGGTAAGGTGTTCAAAAACTTTAGTAGGGATGTAACGGAATACAAAAACGTTATTTGGAATTGGGGGGGGGGACGATGTGCATTAACAAGAACATACCGCATTCATGTATTCATCTTTACTACTTGCTGCGTATCTCTGTTAATGACTAGTTTGACTAATTTGACTAGTCAAATGAACTTCTGATGGTTTCAAGTGGCATCGTAACTGATGTACCACTAGATATGACTTAGAAGTAATGCCTGGATGACTTACAAACATTATTTCTAACTTTCATAGTTTCATCAGGGTAGGGGCGTTGCATGGTCGAACTTGGGGTCTATGATTGCAGCTGAGGTGTCAGCTTGTCCACAGGCTGCATTTAAGAACGGCTTCTTCCTTAAATAGGGCAACATCATACACAGATTTAGTATTTTTGCACATTTATTGCACCAATTTATTTCCCTCTGTTGGTAAGAGTAGCCTAAAAATAGAAACTGAAGCTGGAAATTTACTTGGTATCCTGTGTATGGCCGGATGGCATTCTTACCTCATGCCATCATGGTACTATAGGAAGCACTGTTAGGGCTCTTTTCTACCAGGTGCCATCACGCTGAACAATGCCTAGTTCCAATGAATAATGTGACAGAATTCATTCATATACAATGAGATCCCACATGCACCAAATCTACCCGCCGCTGTTGCGATGGTCTGTGCGAGGTTGTTTTCTGCATCTTCTCGTCATGTCTCTTGCACTGATGCCTTTAGCACTATGTTATTATTAAAATGTCTTGAGTGTCCAACTCCTGTTTATATGATTTGTGTTCCTATGTCTATTTATGCTGATGAGCCAAAACATTACAACCACCTGCCTAAAATGCCGTTAGTCTTCCATGTGCAGCCAAAACATCTCCAACCCACCAAGGCATGGGACTCTGGAAGGCCTCTGAAGGTGCCCTGTGGTACGTGGCACCAAGATGTTAGCAAGACGCCCTGCAAATTGCAAGGTGATGCTGCTACAATCTGGACTTCTTGTTCCAGCGCATACCACAGAAGCTTGGTCAAATTGCGATCTAGGAAATTTGGAGGCCGGGGTTACACTTTGACCTCTTTTTCATGTTCCTCTAACCATTTCTGAATAATGTGAGCAGTGTAACAGAGTGTATTTTCCTGCTGAAAAAGACTGCTCGGCCACCAGAGAATATCAGTGCCATTATGGGGTGGCTCCTGGTCCACAATGATATTTAGGTTAGTAGCACATTTCACATTAACATCCACCTGAATGCTCAGACATAGGGTTTCCCAGCAGAACACTGTCCGGAGCATCACACTACCTCCACTGGCTTGTCTTCTTCTCACAGTGCATCTTGGGACTATCATTTCCTCAGGAAAACATGAACAAATAACTGGCCATCCACGTGATGCAAAAGAAAACAGGATTCATCAGAGCAAGTGACCTCCTTCCATTGCTCCAAGAACAGGTTATTTGTTTCGGCCCTTGTCAAAGTCACATCCAGCACATTGACTATAAGAACTTTACCATGTAATATATCCCAGCACTTCACATGCACCACTGATACAATATATTTGTTTCATCTGTGAGTGGTTATAATGTTTTGGCTCATCTGTGTATTATTTGTGCACAGTGTCTTTCCATTATATTTCCTGCTGCTGCTGAAGCACCCAAACTTCCCCTTGGGGACAAATAAAAGGCATCTATTTCTATCTAGATACTTGAAGTGCAGTTTAAGGCATTCTTTGCTGAACAAATAAAACAGCCTAAAATAGAGATGCCTTAAAAACAATTTTGCTTCAACTATGGAAACAGTGGGGCAGCACGGTGGTGCAGGAGTTAGCACTGTTGCCTCACAGCAAGAAGATTATGGTGGCTACCTGGGGCCTTTCTTGTGTGGAGTCTGCATGTTCTCCTCGTACGTGTGTGGGTTTCCTCCAAGTGCTCTGGTTTCCTCCCACAGCCCAAAGTCTAAATTGTCAGCAGGTGTGATTCTGAATGGCTGTTCATCTCTGTGTCAGCCCTATGATAGATTGGTGAGCTGCCCAGGGTGTAGCCCGCCTCTCGCCTGAACTCAGCTTGGATTGGCTCCAGCTTCCCTGCAATACTGCAATGTCTGCTAAGCAGTATAGATAATGGATGTAGGGACAGACACGGAGACAAAGACTAGTGACCTAGTAAAAAATTAGCAGACCTCAACCAGAGGACGGGTTCCAAAGTATCCATTCACTTCTGCCCCGAACTCTGCCTTTTATCCATTTAAAAAGATAACTTTAAATTATGAGCATGCATTTCTCAAATCTCCATTTCTGTATCCTCAGCTTATATTTGAGCTCTTTCCTCAAACTACCGCTGACGGATTAACCCTCAGACATGTTTGCCAAAGTAAGCAAAACTTTAATTAAACTTGTGCATTTAAATGAGGTTCCTGTCCAGGTTAGTGTGTTTGTGAGATGCAAAGAGAGGCACGGGGGTAGACGCTCAAAATGACAGCGGATAATTAAAACAAACATTATGTCTAATTAATCTGTTCGACGGATGCCTTGAGATATTGAATATGGATGGAAAACAAAGAATGAATTCTTGGCCAAAAACCAATCGCGGACAGGAATCGTATGTAAACGAGCGTTTTGCTTTTTTTGTTTTGCGAATGCTAGCTAAGGCAGAATTTGAGAGGAACTGGTTAAGATTCGAACCCTGGGGCAGATTTTTCTGTTTTGTCAATTTGGTTTATTTTGAGTATTACTATGGATGGTTAACAGGTTTGAACTGGAACCATCAGGACTGATGTCCAAATTCCACTGAACCTGAATGCATAATTAATATCAAACCATTCAAGCTTGAATTGGAAACTTAAACTATATTTCATGCTATCCTGTGTGAAGTCCAATAAATACCAGCTTCTTAGCCAAACTGAATTTGTCGTGGTATTGAGAAAAGCATTTTTGTGTAAATATTTAATTCACTTACAAGAAAACACTTGGAATTTACCTGTGCAGCTACACACACACGTTTAATTATTAGCATTTTCAAATCTAGTGCTCGGTGACGCCTTGTTATTTATTCACTGGTTCATTCCCTGATCATTTCTTTCTAATTTATTAAAATTAATGATTCATGCAAAACAAACAAAAAAAACAGTACACAGCTAGATATTACATTATGTACAGATTATCCTGTTATTATCCTAATGTGTTCGGCTGTTCTCCGTTTCCCCATCAATTTGTTTGTCTATTTCTACCTTTTGTTCCTTCGTCACACCACAAATATTTAGTCGAGTGTATGTGTGCATTACTAAGCCTTATTTATTCTGGTGTTTCTGAGTTTTGCTTGTTTACTTTCTTGAATATGGAGTCGACAGTATGGTGCCTTTCTGTTTTTTTGACCCAAACCATGGATACTGATTTAAGATCAATATTTTGGATTGCATTCATATACAACATGCTGAGTTAATGTATTTGTGACCTGCCTACATGAACTGCATGTTAAAATGTCACATCAATCGTGTAACACAAATGGGATTCGTAACTTTTTATAGCTATGTGGAAGAGTTCAGTTACGGTCAGAAGGCATACATGGACATGGCGTCATGGCAATATTGGGCATCGCTGGCTTCTTTGAACTGAACTGCACAATAGACGTTTTAACAGGAGAAAAAAAAACAAGAATTTGCTGCACAAATTTAAATTTATTTCTTATTTGTTAAATCAACAGAGGATCACAACAATTCAGCAAAACAATCCCAGAGCGTGACCTTACCACCCCAATGTTTAACAGCTGGTACAGTGTTCCTATGTAGTGCTGGTCTACAATTTTTGTTCTGACCATAAATCTTTCCTCCACAAGGCTTTTTCTTTATTCGTTTCCTTCGTTTGTCAGCTGCAAACTTTAGATGAGCTTAAAGGTGTCAATTTTGGAGCAGGGGCTTCTTTCTCAGATTGCAGCCTTTCAGTCAATGGTGATATAACACATGCTTGCCTGTAGACAGTGTTCCAAAAGCTTTGAGCTCATGGCAGACCTGTGCCTTGATGGTTCTTTGGTGGTTCCTCTCAACCAATTTCCTCTCACCTGAGAGTGACAGTGTGGGTCTTCCTCCAGCAAAGTGGCTAGATTTCCCAAAAACTTGCCCTTATGTAAAACTGTTTGAACTGATGATCTTGGAATTGGCTGTTTAACCCTGCTCTGGTACAATGAAAAGTGCATGTGCAAGCTTCCGCTTATTTCACCCCGCTGTAGGCAAAAATGTTACTGTTGGCATTGGTTGCACAACTAATTTGGTTTTCTTGTC
>JAQLOM010000037.1:22535999-22550113 GCA_030068315.1 Chrysichthys thysi | reverse complement strand
CACACACACACACACACACACACACACACACACACACACACACACACACACACACACACACACACACACACGCTATAGATCAAGCAAGTCCCAGGCCATCATTTCTAAGTATCCTAGTCCAGAGACCAGGGATCAGTTCTCTGGACTACTCTTGCAGGCTCAAAAACAGCTTTCACACCTCACCAAACGGACCGAACTCTCATGGCGTACATGCCAAGTCTGAAAAAAACTCAAATGTGAAAAAGTCTTAAGTGCACAGACCAAATTGGATGGCCTCAGAAAGGCTCTGAAATCTGCAGCCTATTCCTTTTTTCATTTGTAAACTCATTCCTATAAAAATCATACCTCTACAAAACGGTGCTGGGAAGTCCCAAGATGCACCACTCCCAGGGCTCACAATACACGTGAGCACAGCATGGCCTTCCAGGACGTATCCCATAACGCAGGTGTAGCGGATTTTGTCCCCGATATTGTACCTCGTCCCGTGAATGATTCCTCTTGGTATCAATCCTGGATTTCCACACGTGTGGCTCGGCAACACTGCAAAAAAAACAAACAAAAAAAAAAAAACCCAGAGTAAACAAAAAGACAAAGACATGGATAAGTGTTTTACTGCTTCCCTAAAGGCATTGGTGGATGAACACGAGCGTATGCTGCACCATTCACTCTCTTTGGTTTGTTCTTCATCTACTAACTCACTACTGGCCTCTTTGGCCAGATCAGAGTCTTGTTTCATCTTCATACAGCCAGACAAGGCGAACTCTAGAGGCTTCATGTTTCATGAGAATTTTTCTTAAGTTTTCACACATCTGAGCTCGCTCTGGTATTCAGCAACTTTTGAGCTCCTCAAACTCACCTGGTATGTGAGGCACTCCTTGCAAGCTCACGTTTACATACTTGAGCAATACTCGCCCAAGACCTTCGATTTCTGAAAAACACGGACTATACGTTGGGAGAAAGAATGTACGTAGAGAGAATGGAGGGAAAGTGCTTCACTACAAAGTTTGATTGCTACTCCAGAATTTGTACCAGCCTCTCTATATGTGGTGTGTTTACACATGAAACGCACGTGTCTAAGAAGGTGAAGTCCTCCTGTCTTTCAAAGGTACTAAGACATCAATGTACAGTGTCTGCTTTGGCCTCCTTTTTTGCTGGTGGTAAATGTTTTTAAAGCTGATTATTATGAAACGTTTGGGGAATAATAATCATTTGGGTCTATTTATGAGGTGCACTAATGTCAAGTTTTGTTAACAACAGTAAAATCCTGGTAGCTTTATGTTAAGACTAGATGTGTGCACTGGGACTAGAATCTTTACCAGGATTATACTTTAATGCAGAGCTAGTAAGTGAATGGTGCATATGAACCTGCCAGGTCATGTTGCCAGGTCTTGGGAAAATTTCAAACCCATCTACGAAGAAAAAAAAAAATTCTAAATAACCCTAACAAAAAGATAAGCCAAAGTGGTTCAAAAACTGTGACCCGGACAACCCTGTTCACAGAACAAAAACCACATTCACTAACATGACCTGTATTGAATACTCAACATTTGTTAGGTTGTGCCCCCTGCCCCCAATCATCAGTGGTTTGCTTCAGGTAGCCTAACCTAACCATTGCCATACCTAGCTCCAAATGAAAACCACAGTCCTATCATATTTCTTTGCATACAAAAGAATATGTATTTTATTTAATATGGGCCTAAAGGACTCCATTTTGGCTCAAAGAAATCGGATAAAATATTATTAGGTAGCTACTGTTGTCAACTATAAACAACAGACCCATTATTTATTAAAGAGATCATGGTTGAATTCAATATTTCTTTCATAACAACAACAACAACATCTGTTGTTATACTTTGTGCATACACTGGCAGCATTGCATTAAACCTCAAGTTTGGAGAAGTGAGGCTGGGGCTGATTTCGCTCTACCCCAGACTGTAGATTCACGTGTCCTCATCAATGCCGGTTGTGTCAGATGATTACACAGAGTAAAACAGCATATAGTGCACTGCTCAACACTAATAGCTTCATTGTTGAGCTGTTGATAGATATTCGCTTTTAACTCTCACGTTAAACTGTCAGTGTTGACATGTCTAATATTCTCCAAACGTCATCTGTATTGACAAAGTACAACATTACACCTTTCCTTCATCATATTTTCAAACAAACCATGAGATGAAATCCTACACCTAAGGTCAGCATGTGCTGTGTACAGTGCGTGTGTTGGATTCGGAGTGTGCATTGCTCGCACAGTTTTCCCACAGGCCGTGTCAGAGTGTGTCGCTGGATCCTGTCAAAGAGGAAACAACCGTGTCAAAGGCAGAGATCCCCTGAAGGCACATGAGCCTTGGGGACTAGTCTGGCTAGCGGAGGCTGCGACACGGGACTTGCATTGCCAACTCGAATGTGATTCGACTGTTTTTGCCAGTTGGTGATTGAGTACGGTATGAAAACTTGAGAAAGTGTGCAGTATTAATCACGTCACGTGGCGTGATGTGCGTCATTGCTTCAAAAAATGTTTAAAAATATTTTTTAAAAATAACTTTAATTTCATGAGATGTGCCTGTGTGGGTTTCCTCCAGGTTCTCCGGTTTCCTCCCACCTCGTCAAGAACACGTAGGTGAAATGAATATGCAAAATTAGCCACAGATGTGTATGACTGTGAGAATGTGTGTGCATGTGTTTGTGTGTTTGAAGCTCCATGATGGATTGGTGGCCCATGCGCTGTGTATATCTGCACCACGGTCAGCGTTCCTAGAACATGCTAGTATCCAAAGGTACTGAATAGGAAAATAATTTCATGTGACAGCCACCATAAATACCATATAAGCTTCCTGTTTGAAATTTACAAACTACTGAACTTTGAAGCACACAGTCTGTACCAATACATTTCATCGTGTTCTCTGTATAACGCGTTATACGCTGAAACTCAGCTCCATCAATAGCATTTGTATTTCCTTTTTTTTGTTTTTTTTTTTTTTTTTTTTTTTTTTTTTTTTTTTTTTTTTTTTTACAAGGCGTCATACATCTGTATGAAGATGTATTTATCTGCGTAATCAATCTGGAGAACACAGGCGTGAAGTGGAGAGATTTTAAAACTGTTTTGGAGCCCTGAGGCAACTGACATTTTCAGGCCTCAGCAATTAGCATAATAGCTGCGAGCTGATTCTTCTGGATTCACAGACGTACGCTGCCGAGTCTCCAAATATCACATTTCTCAAAATATCACTTGTGACTTATTGACTAAGGGTATTTTACATACTGAAAATTAAATGAAGACCTCACATCATTACCAGACAGTGCAATCGAGCCTTAATGCTAACATTTAACACTTAAATTTGTGCAGAAGACATGCTGAAATGTTGTCAAATTAAGTGCCAGAAAAAGCCAAAAAAAAAAGGGGGGGGGGGGAGTTGTGAAAATCATGTCTGTCTACAGCTCTATTTTAAACACTTAGGACTTGCAATTGATTTAATCTGCAATAATTCATTTTGCGAACGTCTCCCTCCTGAGATCTCGGGCGACTGGACGGGCCGTGTTCATTAATCACGCTCTCAATTGACAGAGTCTTCTGCTGCACCAGCTTTGGAAGGAACATACAGTTTGGTAAACATTTGATTTATTGTCTGATTAACAGTCAGTGGCAAGGAAGAAGGGTCAATTTAATCGTATTTGAATGCAGCAGCAAACTGAAATTTTTTGTTGCTGTTCCGTTCCAAAAGCTGCCCATTTCATTTGGCTAGTCACGAAGCAATTATTCATGATGTCTTTTTTTTTTTTTTTTTTGTGGACACACTTCTATGATGGCAGTGACCTTTATTTGATCATTTCATAGTTTGACAAGATATTCTTTTATAAAAAAAAAAAAAAAAAAAAAAAAAAAAAAACCTGAGGCGAGGTTTCCGCATATTTCTTTACGATAAACCCATACTCCACCTCGAGTTAATACTTGTAAACCAAATATGTAAACATAACCAAGATATTTGTTCCGAGTCTTTAGAGTTTACACAGAATAGTGTGAAACACACAAAAAAACACCCAGTAAGCAGCAGCTCTGTGGGTGTAAACACCTCGATGATACAACCGTGGTAAGCAGAAAAGCATCTCAGGATGCACCGAATTTTGATCACTGAAGCTGACCTACTACAACAGAGAAAACTACGTCCGAGGTGCTCCTTATAAAGTGACTTGTAAGTGTATATACTGTATAAGCTTACTGTATTTTTTTCTTCTTCTTAGGTCCTGTCCATGCCATCCAGCACACAGGGTGTCAAGCGGCTCCCATGTGGCTCGGTCGACATTTACGTAGTTAAGTGCATTCTACACGTCTCTAGCCCCACGTCCAACCGTCCCCTAACTCAGGACTTGGGTTCATGCACATGCGCACACACTCTCACTCACTCACACCTTTGGGCAATTTAGGGTACATGATGTGCATGTCTTTGGACTGTTGGAGGAAACCAGAGTACCCAGAGGAAACCCACACAGACACGGGGAGAACATGCAAACTCCTCACAGAAAAGGCGGCCGTGTCGACCCCGGGGTTCGTACCCAGGGCCTTCTTGCTTTGCTGTGAGGTGACAGTGCTAACAACCACCCCACCATACTACCTGTATTTTTTTTTTTTTTACTGCTGAACAGTGTCATAAACTGTTATTTATTCTTATTTATCCTTTATTTTTATCTACTGCAACATCAGTGAGGGAAATAATAAAGTTCTTGAACCTCGAATAAACCCCTGAGATATGGTTTCTTCAAACAGCTGTCTTGGTGACAACAAGTGACCATTTAAGATACTTGGTGCTTGTCGGTAGATTTTGGGAAGCTCCTTTGCGGTAATAATGTTGTCAAGAGTCCAACTGTGGCTCTTTTGAATAGCAACTCCAGGACTTATTAATGCCTCACACCCTAATTGCCCCCTCTCTTCATTTCCCTGGCACAGTAAGAGATCAATAGGGCAGTTACAGGCTGCCACAGGCTCAATTCAGCTGCTTGAGCTATTTTTTTTTTTTTTTTTACTCCAATTTCCTTTCACTGCAATAAGGCCACAGTGATCACGAGTTGGACCAACGTGTCACTGCAGCTGAAGGCCGTTGATGAGAGGGTGAGGAGAACGGCATCTGAGCTAAAGTTCATATCTAGGCATGTATCGATCCTCATACTGGCACTGTCCTCGTTTGCTACGATATTATATATTCAACACAAATGACCACAATCTGGACGGATGTGGAGTTCATAGCTAGCAGCATACAGTAGCAATGAACATAACCACAGCTAAATACATGACCCCCCTGACTGATACTCATTTCTGTATCAGTATCGGTATCCCCCTATACAAAACGTATAGATAGGAAAATGCTAACGATGCTGGATACTGATGAATGCCAGCTGCAGGATGGAGCCCATCATACTGAGCATGCTGAATAATACATGATTCACGATGTTCTTGGATGTGCCACAGTAAGATACACAACAGTCACGGCTTTGTCTCTTACAGCCTACTTTTAAACAAGTGTACAAATATCAGCATGACACACAGGCAGGAGTAACATGTAAAGCTGTCTCACCAATACAATCTTTGTTGGTGCAAATACATGTCTGTGCCACTTTTTTACAGTTGTACAGGGACCAGTGCAGAGAGCGGTTTGCTTTCCCATACCTTACGACGTCATGCCTGTTGCGACCGATATTTAACCAGAGACGCATTAATGTCAAAATCAATCAAGGCGCATTCCCTTTGAATAAATGGCCGCAGTCTGTTTTGCCCATGTTAAAAGGAACAACGGACTTCTAGTAGACATTAATCCACAGACTTGGTGAAATTCCTGACCAGGGCTTAGAAGAAACGCTAACGCAAAATAGAAATTAATCTGTTTTGCTGTATGATGGTTGGAGGAAGGGTGCAATTATGCAAATGTATAATTCCTCAATGCTCCCAAGTCCCTTTGCAAACGCTGTGTCCACAAAAAAGTCCAAAAGAAAAATTGCAAAAACCATCAACAACAAAAAAAATTGTGTCCTTCAGTCAAACTGCCTTTTTGAATATGTTGTGCTTATTGAACCCAGGCAACAGTAAAGGCCATTTTGGATTTATTCCTCCAGCCACTTTCTGAAGACGCACAGATAGCCATACGCCAGCGGCATTGTAGTCTGGGCCATCAATTCCCATTTTAGCTCGTATGACAAATTTAAAGGTGAGCATGAGGCTTTCAATGAAGATGCATGGAGTTGAAAGAGAGCACGAGTCAGTTTCCCATGGAAAAGCTGCCTGAGTATTCGGGGGAACTGGCAGGTTGAGCAGAGACTAGGGTATACATTATAGACAACTTGTCGACACCTTCTGACCAATCAGATTTAACTTTGCGTATAATGCATGGTCTATGTGTTGGTAATATAGCCTCGATAGGCATAAACACCATAATCCAGTCTTACAGAATGGCAGATTAAAAGGCTAAATGATCATTCTCTTGAATCTTGCACGCACTGTCCATACATATATAGCACTTTCCTTATATCATCATCAGGTGCTGAAAATAAGAAAAAAATTATGTTTGTGTAATGGTTCTGCCCAAACACAGGTTGACATTACTCCCATATCACTTAACTAGCATTTTACAACATATCATGGTGTGAAATTAAGTGTGAACATTTCAAAATGGTCTCCTGGAGTGTCTTCTTAACACCCCACTGTAGCATTTTATATTCAAGGCATCTCTAACCCCTGCGGAACAACTGCTTGTGGTCCAGTGAGTTGGAGCAGTTTATTACCAAGCACAATCAGGTATTTTGCACAGCCTGAACACACAACTGTCATTAACATTTACATGCCCCCCCACCACCACGGCCGCACCAAGAACCTCCAGATATCACCACACCAAAGCTTTCAATATGCTGAAAGCCAAACTTAAAATAGTAACATTTCTTTCCCCAATTTCAAGCCTTAACTACATAAAAATTGCATCCAGCTGAGTCCATTTTCACCATTTTAAAGTCAAAACTTACAATCTGGTCATGCTGGTATGAAGCACCACCTCTGTGCCTCAGTGACAAATGATTAAGATATTAACCTGATCCTTCTGTGCTACTATGGGGAGGGGGGGGGGACGACGACAAAACAGTGCCAGGTGAGTTCCAGGTCATCAGGATCAACAGCTTGAAATCTTCATTTGGGGCAGAAATAAAAAAATAATTAAAAATAAAAATCAGCAGTCCAAAAAGTCCAAGCATACACTGTTGGAGACACAAAGGCAGAATGCAGATCCACTCGCAAGAGGTTTAATACATGGTGTGGCGAACAGAGCCAAAATACAAGCCACAATCTAACATTATCTAGACAAGCAAATGGGCAAAACCCGGTTGGTTTTAAATATCCATAGGCAAAGGCAATCCAGAGGTAAAATTTAAAAGAAAGCAAAGGGCTAAACGTTGGAAACAAAAAACAAAAAACAACAAGACTCTGTACTTGGACAATCACACAGAAAGGCAAGACTTCACAATGAGCACGAGTCCAAGACAAAATATAAAATATGATCATGTTATCTGGCAGTGATTGTTAGAGATTTTATATTGTCTTTTTCCCCCTTTTTAGTGTAGTTTGTCATGCCAAACTATCCTTCATTTGGTTTAAATGTGGAGGCCGTCTAGATGACACACTGAAGCCCTGCAAGTTAACGGCACTGATTTGATATGGTCATCTTTTGTTTTTCTTACGTAATTTCTTTTCATCTGTTTGTTCAATGAAAACTTGGCTAACTTCTACGATGGTAATCTGTTCTGGCGTACCTGTCTCCCCTCTGAAAATTCCTACTGAATTTTTAAGGTAAAACAACGTGCACAAATCAAACAATGAAAACGAAAACTGCCAAGAGAATGAGAGGTGAGGGCACGTAACAAGAGCACCTGCTGCATGTATTCAGCAAACTTGAAGGCTTTCGGCTGGTGTTCGCAGCTGTCCAGAACCAAGTGATGAGAAAGGAGTAAATTTCAGAGCACTGCTTAAAGTCTTTTTACTTGGCCATGGTTATAGATACAATATCAGATCTTTTTTTTCCTACCGGTTTGGGTAAATAGCACAAATTATGAAACTCATGTGTCCTTTGAAAGAAACATCAGGCAAAGAAACATACAATGCAGCACAAAACCAAAAGGTGAAAAGGGCTCCACCCTGTATCTGGATGCTCCAATATCCAAAGAAAGGAAATAGAACAGGTGAACAAATAATAAATGTACTGTGTGACTGAATTAGAGTAGTATGAAACGTGTTTGTGTGACTCAATTAGAGTAGTATGAAACGTGTTTGTGTGACTCAATTAGAGTAGTATGAAACGTGTTGAAGAGAATTGCCAAAATGAAGGCAAATTCAATGATGGGGTCAATGAGTCATTACCTCAACAAATCCATGAATCAGAACTTTATTAATGGACACTAGTAGCGAATGATTACTCACATGCTCCATATCCATATAATGCAACCTCACTGCCGGCTGACGTCACTCCTGATGAGGAACCTCGGCTTTTCAAGAATCTTATAAAGACAGAAACCTGAATAGTGTGTGCTTGTTTTAAACTACTAACAATTTGAACACTGCACTGATGTATGGCTCAGTCACGGAATAATTATGCCTAAAAAGCGGAGGAAATACTGTGTAATATTAAGGTCCTCAGCACATAAATCACTTGAATTAGACCTTTACAACATTTCTGCTTTTTTCATTTTAGGCCTTCTCTCACTTCAGGACACTTTTTGGTGACTCATGTAATCATTTGCTCAATTTGCATAAAATTTGTTTCATATCCAGGCTTCTACCTTCACCTTTATCTCTTTAAAACGCTTCTACGGTTTTAAAAATCTCCTCCAGTGGTTAATTTGGAAGACGATAATACCGTAATGATGACACAAACAAAACAATGCTAATAATTAATACAATATATCTGTGATTGTGGTTCCGCATTCTGGGAACAAAGCACTACTGCAGACAAATATACAGGATACCGTTCGTTTAAATATTCTTATATGGTCATGGAGTTCAATCTGAAGTGGGCGTGGCTTAAAATGAAAGACCAAATGCTCTTTTTTTAAACTCCTGCTCATGAAGGCATTTGTGTTTGTCCCTTTTCTAATAAGCTTTGTTGGGTATAATTTGGAAAATATCGATACATTTTAGAGCGATTTAAACCACCACAATCCCTGAGCAGGCAGTTACTAAGGATGGAGGAATGAACACATTGAATAAACGCATCATGTTTCTTGCAGTCTTTCTTTGTCCTGCAAGTGTCATGTCTGATGGCTCCCTCGCACCCGTGAGCTTCATGTCTAACCTTCTGCACACCCCCACGTGAAGGTAAAAACCTCACTGGCTCAACAAGAATAACAAATCCACAGTGCACCTTTTATTCCCATATCATCGGGGTTCACATCCGTTTTGAACACAGAATCTGTTTAATCTGAATAACATTCCTAACGTTATTAGCTTTCTCCTTGTTATTTAGCGGTCGTTGCCTATTGTGTTATGTCCATCCATTACTTCACACATGCCTAGATTAGCTGCTGTTTACTGACAGCTCATGTTCAGTCTCTGCTTCCTCTACGTGCCATTAATTCTTTCTGGATTTAATGCACACGGAGAGCAAGCTAAGTGCAAGTTGGTAGTGTAGCAAGTTTGAGCAATTTGTCTCAGTATCCTAGCTCTTCTCTAAAAGGGTTTAAGACCCTTAGACCCCAACCCATTTGTACGAGCATGAGGATGTGTTTTCCTTGGAGACCACAAAGCACTTCTTTGAGCGGATAAGGACGTCTACCAGATGCAAACATGTAAACAGGAAAAAGGCAACACTACAGCACAGACTTGCTTTCACATTTTTCTAATGTATATGAAGAGCCAGGTATGGTTAAAATGGATTTGAGTGCCACTCAGCATGGAGAAGTGAGCGCTTCTCTGATTACAAACGACCGAACCAGGAAATGTCGACCATTCCTGACCCTGACACAAACACGTGTCTAGAACCACTCGTTATAGGGACTTCTAGATAAACAATGGCAAATGAAGCTTCCGAGACCCTGCGCTTGTTTATCTCCCACTGTGGAAGACAGCGTTTAATAGCTGTATGATTGCAGACTGGGGTGATATTGCAGGGAGGTTTTTAAAAGCAGCATTTATCAAAGACAACGAACCTTTCCAAGCCTCGATTCAGGGTGATTTCACCATTAACGGTCACATTTGTGCCTGAATCGTTTTATATTATAGTGTTACATTATATTTCAAATGCAAAACTAGCCTCCTTTCCATTTTGCCCGTTTGTTCAGTTCTGTATTTAGTCACACAGTGTTAACATGGACAGATGGACGGTGTACATATCAGTCACTACAAAGTCTTTATGGCTTTCCTCATGTTGCAGTAAAATTATTTTGGCTCAAAATCATAATGCATGAAGCAATTGTTAAATAATGCATGAAGGAATAAAGTCTCCTTTAAACTTACTGAACTTTTGTTTCAAAATGTTTCAGAGGTTCTGTTTTAGCTCTAAACACGAGCACATTTATGCACCCTGGCTTTTAATACCGTGGAGTTACTGTTTGAGTAAGTCAGGTATTAGGGATAATCACTGAAATGTAGTTATTCCAGTCATTATTGGAATAATTTTTCTTTTTTACAATTGTTTTTTTTTTTTTTTTAAATACATTTGTTACAAGTATTTTTGATATTTGTATGTATTAAGGTTTGTACAGTGACCCCATGTACAAGAAAGATGCTCACTCACTCATCTTCTGCTGTTTAATCATGTTCAGGGTCGCGGGGGGGAGCTGGAGCCAATCCCAGCTGACTTCGGGCGAGAGGCGGGGTTACACCCTGGGCAGGTCGCCAATCCACCACAGGGCAACACACAGAGACAGTCAGCCATTCTCACTCACATTCACACCTACGGAAAATCTAGAGTAGCCAATTAGCCTAATCGCCTCTGTGCACGTCTTTGGACATGTGGGAAACCAGAGTACCCTCATGTCCATAACCTTGAAGCACTTAGGAGCGAATACTCTTAACTTTAGATACAGAAATGCACTACTTTGGTACCAAAATCCTTCACCCCAGATGATTCCCAGGACTCACGACCCGTGTATTGCTCTCATTCCAGTCCGGCACATGCTTGATGCTGGTAACTTCCCTGACCCTACACACAATAGGTGTATCCACAGGTTAATCCTCTTACAGGATAAAGTAGATCTGATGTCCAAATCAATCGCGAAGCTGAATACAGATATCTCTTGGTTACACAAATCACTGCGCACCATTCCACTGGTTAGCTAATAAGCAACACGAGTTTGCTGATCAATATGTGTGAGGCATGTACGCTACATGTACGCTATGTACTTACAGTGTGCGCATTTATTTTTACCAGCATGATCCGGGTCCACTTGTGTTTAGTGCATATCGGCTATACATAGACAAGATGTAATAAAATATGGTAGACCAAGCACCTGTTTTATTTAAGATCCATGTATTTCATGGAACATTCCTGTTCGCACTACATGAAATAGCCTGCAAGAATATACCAGATGTTTTTAAGATGTTTTTTTTTTTGTGTGTGTATATAACAATTAGCTCGTGAAAATGAGACAGATTCTGGTGTTCATGAGGCATTGATGGTCTGTTCGCAACTCATGCTTACATATGTACTGTACTGTAAACCTACACGTACTCCTCAAGTTAAAAAAAAAACAAAAAAACCAGCTGAACACATTTTCTTTAGAAAAATGCCTCCTTAAGGGATCCTGGTGGTCCCAAATGTGGCTTTTTCATCTTCAATTGTTTTTTTAAAGGCACTTTTGGATGCCAAGATGGCACAGGTGTGTTGCTGCACAAAGGAAAAAGTTAACAGTTCAAATCCCTGCTTGGTATAACAGATAAATTACTAAACACTCTTTGCAGGTTTTAATACCGGATACTTGCTGAATAAGACATGTATTGGGCTGGCGCTTTCACAAAAGTCTTTTGCATCTGTGCAAGGCTGTTGTTGGTGCAAGGCTGGCGACACTTAGGCTCGCATCTCACAGGGCTGACACGTGGGATAAAATCGAGGCCTATGCGCTGCGCTTGATGCATGTCTAAGCCAGGTCTATAAAGAGATTCAGAAATGTGCCTGGTGTTGCCCTTCAATGATTCAGTGATTCAATGATCCTGAAATGTATTGCCCAGTGCAGAGACCTACAAATCTGCTGAAAAAAGAAAAGTCAATGGAGCACAAAGACGAGAAAGATGGGACACTAAGGACATGTATGCTCCCACCAAAGACATGCCCGTGTGCTCTTAAATCTTTTGTCTTCTTAATGTTGTGTTGTCTTTTTCCCTACAACTGTCCAAGTGACTTTCAGATAATAGTAAACTGGTGTTAATTGATAGCACTGAAGGAAGGGAGAAAAAAAGAAAAAAAAAATCAATCAACCGTCTAACATTTGAAAACGGGTTTGGAAACCTTCACTTCACTTTGTTGAGTGTGTGTGCCAGCCAACAAGCCACTGCATGCGTCAATGCAAAACGTATCATCCCACAAATAAAGGAGAACGATTCTACCTCTGTGCTGAAGCCATTTTGTTAAAAGATGTGCACTTTGTCCATCAGAGAGTCTAGGACATTGTGATGTCTCTCTTTATCTGCACAGCGCCGTCAGACGTGTGGACGTGAGGGAGTGCAGAAAGCCTGAGCACAATGTCTATAATCAGAGCATTAAAGTGCCCTGGCTCAAAGCTATTAATTTCTCAAGTGGATTTATATGATAATGCAGAAACAGTTGTTTTTCAGAACAAACTCTCCGCAGAGGATGTGACCCTTCAAACGCATGAGACGAGCGAGTCGCCGCTACAGTTGCTTTCAACAAATGTGTATTCATTTGTTATCGATTACCCCCCCCCCCCCCCAGACACACACTTTTAAAGCTTGCCTGTGAATACACAAATGATAGCATCCGCAGTTTTTATAGGGTTCATTTGCTCAGTCGAATCCTACCTTCGGTTGAGCATTGAATGTGTTCAGCTAATTAAGTGTTTGCTATGAGATCTAGTAACTTTCAGTGTTTACTATGAAGTAAAATTCTTTATGACAAAAAGAAATACATTTTTATTTTATCAATAAAAGCCATCTTGATTTTAATCATTAGTTACATCCACAAGACAAGTTGCTTTTTTGTGTGTGATAACACTAATGTTACTGCAGCAGCTAAAAACAATTAGCAACCACATCGACCTTGATTTTTTTCTGCCTCCCTCTTAACATCAATAAGACAAAATCACAACTTGTCATGTAAACCAGAAAGTGCAAGCTCTTCTGCCCTGAAAGAAGCACCATGTTCATTTTTCTTTATTAAATAACACATTTTTAAACCCAGTCCCTATGAATAAGCTGTTACTATAGAAATGGTAACATATTAGAATGAGTGCATTAATATAAACTTATCATTTGAATCTCAGCCAAGCTGCCGTTATAGATAATGAACCCCTTTCTGACTAATCGGATTGGAAAATTTAAACCACTGTGGTATAAATAAAACATGGTCAACACCATTTGGTTCACGTTGCCATAACGGCCTACGACAGCGAGTCCATGAATATTATTTAAAGATCGTTTCCACTAAAGGTTTTAAAGTGAGCGTTACACGTTATTTCTCTGTTAGTCTCACTGATATTTCAGTCCAACAATCGTAATGATGTTAACCATCTGCATTTGACATATGTACAGTAACACGCTGCCTCTCACCCCAGTATGGATAATGGATGGACGGATAGTAACAAATGATACATCTTTGAGATAATGAAACTAAATATTTCTGGATGAAGTGTAAAAGGCTTTTCTCTGTTGGTTAGAGGTTTGTTGAGGTACAAGTTGGAGTCTAGCCCCCTATTCAAAGTACCCTTTGATGTAGTCTATCTTGTGCAAGAGGTCAAACGCTTAAAAGCGGTTTCAAAATGTCCCTGACCTTGACATTTATAGTGCTGAATTTGGAATGAATTTACTTTTTACAAAAAGCTGTTGCCAGAAACCTTAGTGCAAATATAAAATGTGTCATAACAGACTTGAGCTGAATGCTGGTGCAGAAGAAGGTCTAGAAATACACTTGTGGGATACTGAC